>PVIJ01007410.1:28560-82875 GCA_004024925.1 Scalopus aquaticus | reverse complement strand
ATAGCTTGGGGGGGTGTGTTGTGGGGAATGGGAGGCCACCAGCTCCTCTCTCTGGCTCTATCTCGGTGCTGGTGGGTGTGGGGTGTTGAGGGCAGCGATATGGCAGGGGCCCTAGGCCAGAGACCCAGAGTGTCCAGACCTATGAGTAAGGTGGCAGCTGGGGCTCGCGGAGTCTCGTGATTATCAGGCGGGGACCTCAGGGTCGCCTGTTCTGCGCCGCACGTATGGTGTTCTGGGTGCAGCATCACCCAGAGGAGTGTTCGGGGCCCCCGGACCCAGGAGCGTGGTGCATTGGGGGTCCCGAAGCCCCACGATTAGGTAGGAAGGGGCCGCAGCGTCCCGCCCCTGCTGTGTCGGAGTTCGGGAGAGCTCGGCTGGCGGGACTGGGGTCGGCGGCGGCGCGGGGTCGGGGATTGGGGTCCGAGGCCAGGTGGCGGGACAGCTGGGGGGTCGGGGCGGGGCGGGCAGGCACTCACTGTTTGAACATCTTCTCCATGTCCTTGATCTGCTTCCTGGAGAACTCCTTGAACTCGGTGTAGGGGTTGAAGACGCGGCGGCTGGGCGACTGGGGCTCGCCGATGCCCTGGTTGAGGTCGGCGCGCCGCAGCAGCTTGGCGCTCAGCTCGTCGTCCGCGCTGCCCAGCGCCTCGGCCGCCTCGTCGGGCGCCCCAGCCGCCGCCGCCGCCGCCCCGTTCAGCCCGGGCTGCTCGGGGGCCTCGCCGCCGCCCTCGCCCTCCATCTGCAGCCGCCGGCTCAGCTTGCTGGCCAGCTCGTCCGTGGCCATGGTGGCCCGCGCGGCGCTCGCCTGGGCCCGGCCCCTGCTCGCCGCGCGCCCGCGCCGCCTCTGGCCGCGCTCTTCCTCTTCCTGACACTCCCCGGCGCCAGGCGCCGCCCCCGAAGGTGGGACTTACGCCCCTCGCGGGGCCCGCCCGCTCCCCGCCCCCGCCCCCGGCCCTGCGCAGCCCGCGCGGACTCGGTCTCCATCACCCAGCTCCAGAGCGCCGAGGGCGCCCAGCCCGCCACCCTCCTTTCCCCCGCCCCCGTAAAGTTGGGGGGGGCTTTAAACATCCCCCACCCTTCTGCGTCCGGACTGTGGCTGCTGAGCCAGAGAAAGTCGGGCGGGAGACCCGGGGACCGAGGCGGGAAGGAAGAGGGGTTCCAGTCCTGTAGTTTGGGTGTAGGTCAGGGGGGCGCGGGGGCGCCGCCCCCAACCTCTTCTGTGGAATCTCCAGGCAGTGGAGTCGTCATCCTCAGTCCGTGACACCCTGTCGGTTGCCATGGAGACGATTCGATGTTAATCACTGGCGTTCTCAGTGCGGGTTGCAGGGGTAGGATGAAGGTGGACCCGGTGAGCAGGAGCCCCGGTTGGATGTATTCAGGGCCGGAGCCGCAGCATCTTTTGAAAAAAAGGATGGACCAGCAGCTGCGAGGAAAATGGGGCTGGGACTCAGCCCACAGAGGTCCTCAGGAACAGGCAGAGAGGGAAAAAGGGGGAAGGGCTCGTCCTGTCACTCCCCCCCCCCTCCCCGCCCCGACCCAGACCAGCACCACAGTGAATGACTAGGCAGGATAGTTGCTGGGCCAGGGCCTTAGCGCCTCACTCTACTTTAGGGTAACTGGCCGGGAGATCTTAATGTTTCCATTTCCTTGGGGGCCCCAGAGGAGAGAGACCCACACCATAAACTCATGGGGTAGGATTCAGGGAGAGGTTGCAGAGCTGTGGACCCCTAGCATCGGAACCAAGGGGAGGAGCGTAGTTAATAATTCCCAGGCTCAAATCCAGGTAGGCAAAAGCGATGTCTCCAGTAGGACCCAGGAATCCGCCTTAAACAGCCAGGGAATCCGGCTCACGGACTCTCTAATGTAGAGAAATCTCTAATGCTTGGGATTTATCCTCTAAAATATTAGGATGATGCTGAAGACCCCTGTTCAGACACTACTCCCACCAGCTAGTGTGCAGAGAAAGGCCAGGCCTCTGCAGGCAGAGACCACTTAGGAACTTAAAGCCAGCAAGCTGTCACAGGCTGATTTACACAGAACAGACCCGTCGTATTTGCCCACTTGCCATAGTTTAAGAATATTGCTGGATTAATTCAAAAGGCATTTGCAAAAGAATGAAATTGAGAAAAAAAAAACCTTCAGGGCTCAGAAAATGCGAAACTTTCATTAACTTATTCTTGAGATTGTTTCTGAGTCCAATAAAGATCTTCAGACTTAAATGACCCGATTTTATTTGTTTAAGGCTGGGAATTAAGTTTCTGTCAGTCTTGGGCAGTGTGATCCAGCTACTTGCAAAAGGCAGTTTTCTGTATCTTTTACATACAGCCTCGGAGGCTCCATGCGGAGCATACTAGTTTGCTTTTCAGTTGAAGAATGCAAAGGAGTAGGGGCAGGGTGTAGACTAAAACTTTAAAAATTCTGTCTGTTGATGCTTGACTTTGCCAAATTCTTAGCCTTCTTCACATGTAGCGGGTTGCTCTGAAAAATCTGGTAAATATCAACTTGCCCCAACTTATGGCAACTTTATAATATATGGAACAGGGCTGCCTTTATCAAGAAGAGTTTTGTCTCTGCTTGATGTGGGCACAAGCTTATCACAATGAAGTCATTTGGGGAGGTTTTTTTACCTTCTAAAAAACAACTTACATTGACGTGCAAAATCTGGGGTTTGGGTTTGACTGATGTACCCTGGCAGCAAGTACAAAATCCCCTGGTCCAATACCCACGTGGCTTGCATGGGCATAACCCGGGGGAGGCCAGGTGGGCTGCAGGATGCACATTTGGGGAGTTCCTGTTGGTGGCCTATTGCATCTCATAGATGGGAGCAGAATGGAGCGCTCGCATTCGCTGCTGGGGTGGGCAAACCCTTTGAACACCGCTTGGGTTGATTTTCTCACAGATTCTCAGGGTTTTAGGGCCTGGAGACTGTGACCACAGGTTGAGAGGTCAAGCTGCCCAGTGCCCTGTCCCATTTCGGAGGCTTTGGGTGCGGACCCTAACTGGACCCACAGCTGTGAGTTGACTCGAAAGCCGGAGAGATATGCTGGGGCTGTCTTACACTCTCACTTCTTCTGAGTTCATTGGACTTCAGGATTTATTCAGAAATCAAAGAAGTGAAGAAGGAAGGATGAGAGGGTGACTGAGTACTGATGGATCACAAACCTTCCAGGAACTAGCCACTGCCTGTTCATTAGGGGAAATCACTGCTGGGTGACTCAGGATGCTGCGCCCCAAGCGTGGATTAGGGGAGAGACAAATGATCTGGCCCGGTTCGACATTACAGCATTTGGTCATGTGGAAAGAATGATCTTCAGGAAAAATCACACCCTCGGCACAGGATTTTTACAGAGGCAGGGGTGAGTGAGAGCCAATTCTGACAATATTCCAGCGGCACTTCTGGAGCACGCCAACTTAGTCATCATTGACTGTTTCGTTTCTTCCTCCCACATCGACTTGTATAACTGTCTTTTGGGGAGGGGCAAAGTAATATTAAGAAAAACAACACCGCTTTGAAAAAGAGGGGGAGAAATGCAGGGCAGGGGGTGGGAGAGCTGTCGGTTCCAGGGGGAAGATGGGATGAACTGAGGGGCATTCCTGCAAGGACTGGGTGGTCTACAGCCTAAGAGATGCTGGGAAAACAAGAAGGGATTAGGGAGGCCGGCAGAGATCAAGTTGTCTTCTAAACTGAGACACTCACTTAGCACTTTACAAATACCAGCTTACTAATTAATCATCACACACACTCTGTAGTCACCAGGGAACCCTTGATGGATTGAGAAAGATGCACAGAGGTCAAGGTTCGGAGACAGCCCAGATACTCGTATGGTGCAATTGGAGGAACGAGAGCAGGGAGAGGGGTCACCGCCGGGTTGGTCTTGCTCTCTCACCTTCGGCAGTCTAGAAGCCCATGGAAGGATGTGGTGGGCGAGGAGCTGTGTCACACTGGGGCCCTAAGCAGGGCAGGAGCCTCGGGCGGGCGTGATGGGGACAGCAACAGCCCCACTTGCAGGTCCTAGAGCTCTCTCTCTGGTTATCATGCATGCTATGAATCTACTTGCAAAGCAAGATTGACTTTCCAATGAATTGCATATGCGCAACTAGGCAGGCAGGAGAAAAACACAAAACTGCGTGTGTTTTCCGCTTCTGTTCAGCCCCAGGCAGCTCAATGCCCACAGATAACACCAGGCACGCCGAGTCTCCAGCCTGTTTTAAACTCTCCAAGAGCCCGTGTGTGTGCATGTATGTGCACCTTGCGGCTTGGAACCCAGCAATGCTGCATCCTCAGGCCTTCCTGGAACCCTTCCAAAGCTGGTAATAATGTGGGCAGCTGATTTTGATTTTATATGACTCGGTGAAAGTCGTGTGCATCGACCTCCAGGCAATCAAGACATATTTATTAAGTGCATTGTGTACCGGGCTCTCGGCCTAGAATTCTCACACGTGGTTGTAGTGGGGGAGAAGGGCCCGCCAGTGTGAAGAAGCCAGTTGGGTGGGTTCAGCCCCACATTGGGGGACTGAGAGAGGCTATAACTCTTCTTGTCAAACCCTCCCTTGGCGGGGACACAGCACTTATTGCAGATAATATCTGACCCCACCGCACCCACCCTCCTCTTCCCTCCAACACAAGTTCCTGGGGGAAGGGACCTTTTTCTCTGGCTCAACTTTGGATCCTCAGTGCCCAGCAAGCTTGACTGGAAGTATGTGATGGGGGGAGTAATCATTGACTGAATGTGCGATGACCCCCGTCAGAGGGCTGGGGACAGATTGGGTCTTTGCTCAGAGACCCCTCCAAAGCATCGAGTGGCCCATTTTTAGGTTGCAAGGTCACTGCTAAGAAAGAAGCTGCTAAAGTGACACCTCTGTGTACCCACATGACTTAACACAAAAGTTAACAGGAGATCTGAAAAACAAGCTTCTCAAGTGTCTGTCCCTTACTCCTCTGAGGACAGCGTCAGCAGCATCAGATTGGGATCCAACTGGATGACCTGCTGCCCCTGGGGCATCAGTGTGGCCCAGAGGTCATTTGGTAGGCTGTCCGCTCAGCGGGCAAGAGGAGGAGTCACCAGAAGGTAAGCACCACATGTGACTGCGCCTGAGAATCCAGGAAGCCGAAGGGGCGCCTGAGAATGCAGGAAGTTGAAGGGAGAGCTGTAAAATTCATGCAGTGCACACACAGCCTAAGTCAGTTGAAAAAGAGAGCAGGGCGTTTGGGCCAGACATGTGACCCTGGGTATTAACGAGAGAGCATGTGACTCTCAAAGGGGGCTGTAAGCCTCGGTGCTGCAGGCTGTCTCCTGCAAGCCTGGTTCAGTGAAAGGCAGATCCGCAGGCTTACTTGTCCTTGTCACCTCTTCCTTGTCCGGAGGTAGGGCTCTGACCTTGAAAGGTATCTCAGTGTCATGGTTAGGAGCTGGGGTTGAAAATCCCAGTGGGGCGACCTTGGACAAATTACCTTTCTAGCCTCAGCGGCATGGCACTAAGTTAACTTCTCCCGGAGTGTTTGAAAGGATTAAGTGAGAACATGTATGGAAAGTGTTTCAATAGTGTGTGGCATATAGTAAAAGCTCAAAATGCTCTCAGTGGGGGAGATGATGATAATCTGGCTTCCCAGGAGTCTTGCATCAGGCAGTAGACGTGCAGAAGTTAATCATCTGGTCTAGGAGAGAGTTTAACACAGGGGTTGGCAAATCTGGCCCGCTGGCTGTTTTTATAAATAAAGTTTTATTGAAGTACAGCCACATTTGTTTGTTTAGGTGCCGTGCTGCAAAGGCAGAGTTGAGTAGTGGCGACAGAGACCCTATGGTGCACATAAGGAAATGGCCCTTTATAGGACACGGGCTTTTACTCTGGTCCTTTACAGGAAAAGCTTGCTGACCTTCCCCAACCACAGAGGGATGAATAGATAGATGAAGCTGCTGGTTCCGGGGCTTCACTGAGTTGTATAACTTGAGCAATTTAAAGCTCAAAGTCTGGATTCTGTCCTGCACAGGTTAACCTACTCTAGACTCGTGTTCACAGGTAAAAGAGGAGGAATACAGATAATACAGAGGAATACAGAGGATAATGTCTGGCCCCTGCTTAACGCGTGCCTGGTGGCAGGCAAGCACACTCTAAAAAGTAGTCACTATTATTAGCTATTAAGCCTCGAGGGTTGAAAGATGCACAGAGACTCTGGGAAGAGGGCACCGCCGCACGCCCAACAGTCGTCCCGCAGAAAGACAGGAAGAAGGATGGAGTGTCACAGCACAGCTCTCCCGGGCAACAGACCCAGGAAATGAGAGCTGGCTTGCAGCACCTTTCCCGGATGGCAGCAGATCAGCACAGGGAAAGAGAGGGGAGCAAAGCTTCTGACCACGAGGTCAGCCCAGTGTCATTGTGCCTGGCGCATAGTAGGCATCCTTGCTTGTTGCCCGAATGAACGAAAGCTGGTGTTTTGACCATGATTTATCAGACAAAGGGCACCTCTGCTATCTGTGATGCCACAGCCACAGGTAGCCAGAGCTGACAAGTTCTGCCTCTGATAATTTGGGGTCTCAGGGGTGAAAGCAGCATGCTCAAGAGGAGAGGGAGCAAACCACAGGCCCGCTGATGTGTCCCAACGCAGGCTGAAGGCACAGCAATGGATGCTTGGGGAGCAGATGGGCAGAGAAAATGTTTAAAAACAAAAGCAGGCACATAAGGTCATGAATTGGCCCAAAATAACTTGGGACACTGAGCAGACGGATGTAAGCGGCACATCTTGATGGAAATGAGGCCAAGTCGATAAGCTGAAATAGTCTGCCCTTACTGGGTGCCTTACCTCCTGCCCCAAGGCCGCAGCATGACAAAGAGAGCACATCAGCATTAGCTGGGTTCAGGTTTCCTATCACCGTTGGTCTATTGCTTTCATTCTAAGACCCTAGAAGATCGGATCCTGAGCCGCCTGCCAGGAGCATGCAGATCCGGAAGCTGTTTTTTCCCCAACAGAAACTTCACGACTCTGGTTTCTACAACAGCAGGCACTGGTGGCCCTGCCAAGTTGCTGGAGAAGGGCACCTTCTCTGCTGAGTCACGAATCCAAGAATCCCAATGGCCTACCATGGGCGAGGGTGGGAGGAAGTTGTCGGGAAGCAGAAGATTGAGAGGTTTTTTTTCCTTTAATTTAGTAAGCACATATTTTATTATTTATTTATTTATTCATTTTAAAAAATATATATATTTATCGTTATTTATGTCTTTTACATTTTGTATTCCCCTTGGGTAACCCACCACCAATTCCCCTGTGATCCATCTCCGTGGGCCCTTGGGTCCTTTTCTACTCCATTTTGTGCCCTTATCCTCCCCCTCCTCCCCCCCCCCCCGACCAGCTTGAGAGGTTTTGGGGGCACTGTAAGTACCTGATTGTATCTTGGTGCAACTCCAGGGGAAAGAATGCTGGCAGTTTCTCAGAGCTGCTCACAGGGGGCTGGATAACAGAGGAAAGCCCATTTTGGTTGCCCATAACAGAAATTTGAACCAGCTGAGACCAAAGGGGGTGGTTTCTGACTGACCTGACTCTAGCTTTGCTTGCCCTTTGATTTTCTAACCTCACTTATTTCCTTTCAGTAAACTCCTTGCTGATTGACTCAACCATAGGAGGCTTCTTCTGTTGCTTGCAACCAAAGATTCCTGAGTGACACACAGGACCTCAGTGGAACCCAAGGACAGGCTTAGAACTGGCCTTTCCAAGGGAAGAAACAGAGAAGCAGAATGTCAGCAGGAATCAAAGCGACTTTGTCCTTCTCTGCCAGAGAGGCTGCAAATCACAGGACCCTGGGCGTGGGGAAATTTGGAGCCCCTCCCAAACTGACTCTGGCCACGTGACTTGCTTTGTCTGACGGAATATTAATGAACACAAGGCAGACCCAGAGCTTTTGCTTTGGGGCTTGCTCTTTCCTGATGCTCTTGGCACCTGCTCCCACCACCACGTGACCACGTCTGCCCCAGCCTGCCGGCTGATAAGAGACCACACCAAGCAGAGACAAAGTGTCCCAGCTGAGGCCTCTCCAGACCTTCTCCTACTCAGTGCTTCTGAATTTTGGATCAAATAAGTCTTTGTTGTGGGGAGCTTTTCTGGGCACCGTCCTTGGCTTTTACCCACAGATGACAGTAGCACCCTCCCAGGTTGTGACAACCAGAATTGTGTCCAGACAGTGCCAAGTGTCCCCTAGGGGGCAAAAGTAGAGAACGAGAGCCGTAACCCAACTTGCCTACCAGGGAGCAGTGCACAGGTAAGGCAGGTAAACCATCCCGCACTAGCCTGGCCAGCCCAGGCCAGCACAAGTACCCAACTTGAGCCATGGAACTATGAGAGATAGTTTATCATTTTCAGTCATTAAGCTTTGAGTGGTTTGTTCTAGAGTGCAAATGGGTGTACCTGACTATAGCGGCTTAAGCAGAGAGGGATTTATTCGTCTTACATAGAAGGCAGAGAGGTAGAGTTCAGGTAGGGTGCAGAGCTCAGGGATGCTGCCAAGCACCCATCTGGGCCCTTTTTGGCTTTCCACTCCACTGTCCGTGGCTGGTGGGCTTCAGGCTCTTGGTGGTTGCCCGATTATCCCCAAAATGGCTGCAGCTCCAAGTCTGAGCTTCAGGAGATCGAAAAGAGACAAGGCAAAGATGAAAGCTCACACTTAGTAAAGTCTTATCTTTTATTCCAGAAGGGAAGCTTTGCCAAGGCCTTCACTCACATGTCATTGGCCAGAAATGAACAACATGGCTGGCTCTAGCTGCAAGGGAGGCTGGGAAATCAAGGCCTTCAGCTTAAATCACAGAGGGAAATGATAACTAAAGGGCTTGTAGCATCTGCTGCTGCATCCACCACACTGTCTGTCTGGATTCCTGGTTTCTTGTGCCTTCTTGTTGTCTATCTATCCAAGCCTTCTCTTTCTGAAGACTTGCTTTGTTTCTCCAAACACAAGGCAGGAAGTGGCCATCCCAGTCTTGGATCTGCATCGAGACTCTACTCCAACCCTATTAATGACCTGTGTGGCATCCTTGTGCCCCCAAACATCAAAGACAGAGATGCTGACTGACCCAGCTTGAGTCAGAAGAGGCACCTGAATGGTCTGGCTCAGGTTGGGTATCTATGGCTTAGTTAACCAGCTGTGGTCAAGAGAGCAGCATTAGGTGGGGTAAACCTGATTGGGAGGAGGTACCTTCTCAGGGGAAGAGGGATGTGGCTGAGGAGACACCCCCAAAACTATCTAGCTCAAGGAGTGAGGAAAAGAAATTGCCATCGTCAGCTCTAACATGATCTGTGATGGGAAGGAACAAGTCCTTTGAAAGTTCTAGATGACCTGGAATCAGACAGGCAATCTGTTGTACATATACACGTTGGATACACATGGCCAGCCAACAAGGTATTTCTCTGTTTGGCAGTTTGGCTGCCAAACAGGAGCTGGTTCCTTGAACTGTTGCCTGACCAAATATTCTTCTCTGCCACTGGAGAAAAACTTGCTGTTTTGGACTTTTGAGATAGAACTTTGCATTAATAATACCATGTTCTTGATGGAGAATTGACGGGATTTTAAAGAGTACTTTGAAGAGTGAGTGATGTTGCTTTTTCTCACTGGCTTTCAAGCCTAACCCATGGAATATCACACAAAGAATGCTTCTTCTTTCCTTCTAGTTTTAATCAGTATAAAGAATACATTTGGTTGTAAAATAGCAAAATCTTTTTATTGTGACTGTTTAAAAAATAAAAAGTAAATGATATTCATGACTTCTGGCTCTTCTTCCCCTCTCCCCAAAAAAAGATTTATTTACTTATGCATACAAGAGATGGGGTGTAGGCCAGAGGTGTGGGGGTGGTGAGAGGATTCACCAGAGACAGAGTGGGAAGCAGAACAGGCAGATCGACGGAGATACACTGCTGAGGGGAGCAGCGGGCGAGGCAGGAGAGGTCTGCTGCGCCCTGTGGGAAGCTCTCTGCCTGGGGATCGAACTCACATGCTGCAGTGGCTGTGGCTAGCTTCATAGTGTGGAGACTTAACCCCTTGCGCCACCAGGGAGGTCCCCCCTCCTTTTTTTTTTTTTAAGCCATCCTGGTCCAACGAGAAAGTCAGTGGGAAGAAGGGTGGATGGAGAGAGGGCAGGGCAGAGGAGGAGCAGAAAGTGGAGCAAGAAAACTGAGGGTGTCTTCAAACACCAAGAAAAATGGCTATGTTCACCCAGGCAGTGTGTGTTCTTTGGCGGTTGGGTACTTGGTCTGATTATGGCCAGAGACTCGAACGCCATGGCCATCTTGGTACCTCAGAATAGGCAGTGTGAGGTGGAGTTAGAAACCTGGGATCCAGACTTTTGAATTCACTCGCTGTGTGATTTTAGACTGGTGACTTAACCTCTCTGTGTCTCCTTTGTACAACGGGGAAGATAATACTATCTCCCTCCCTGAGCTTGGGAGGATTACATGAGAAGTGCTGGAAAACTGCCGAGTGCCATGTAAATGTTAGACATTATTCCAGAAGTGGCAACATGGACCGGCTTCTAAATTTATTATTATAAATCCAGAAGCGAAGGCACCATACCGTGGCCCCAACAGCCCTGAGCTGACCATTCTGTCCTGTGGCCCCAGGACTCTTCTTGGGGGTTCTCAACTCTGGGTTGCTTGGGTCTCCTTAGAGTGTGACGTTGGGGGTGTCACGACTCAAACATGGAACCACACAGTGGTATCTGCCAGGGCTGGGAGTCTGGTTCTAGATGGACATTGCTCATATGCCTGAGTATATTTATACCTGTAGGTATTTTGGAAAAGAACAATTCTCCCCACACACTCCAGAAACAGCACTGTGCAAAATACCAGCCTAGGAAGCAACACGTGAGGGTAACAACCTTTAAAGTCCTACAAAAGCATCTTAGTATTTTGACACAGAAGAGTCACACGGACTCACACGAGGCTGGGCAGGGTGGAGTTTCTAGTTCCTTCCAGCTGGTTTAGGAAACAGACGGCTCTGGTTGGATTTGCTGGGGGCTTCTTTCTTTGGTGTCTCTCTTTCTTGGTCCATCTTTGAGGTGGCTTTCCTGGTTCCAACCTTCAAAGAACAAGAAAAACAAATGCACAAACTATCATTGCGACGAGGTCCCAAAATATTTGGCTCAAAAAATTTTTTTAAGACAAAATAAAACAAACATGCTGCTATATAAATATATACGTATATTGTCTACACACACACACACGCGCGCGCGCACACACACTCACACACTCACACAGCAAAAGGACGATAACATGGTTCACCATTATCATACTGCCCCAAAGTCCACATTATTAATATTTTGATGCAGGCCCTTGCAGATGAACAGATAGTTTTTCCTCTTTTTCTATTTTCATGATCTTGAAGCCAGGAGCTTCTGAAAATGGGCACTTTCATTGGGTGGCTTCTTTCCCCTGAAAAGCTGTTACTGAATCGAGTATGTCTTATGTCTCCGGTGTCTTAGGAGAAAATGGAGGCTATCGGAGAAGGTCTATCCAACACTTTCTGAGCGCTGCCCTCCCTTCCTGCCCCCCACCAGGCAGCCATATGTGTGACCCTAAACTTGGCACAGGGTGAGCTTTTCTGACGCTCACGCCCCAGATCACGGGCTCTGAGCTGCTATTCACTCCTGGGGTTGGTCCTTCGAATTGGGACCATGAGGTCATTCCTTTCTGTTACTAGACTGCAGAGAGATGAGATCAGCAGAACTACTGAGAGATGCAGAGAAGACACTGTGTGTGCAAACACACACATGTGTATATGCATACACACGTGTGCGCGCACACACACGTATATTCACGTGCGTGCACACACATGTGTACATTCATGCCTGGGACTTGATGGTTACCAGTTCTCTTTGGAATTGAGATTACTTTTTCTGAGCCCCTCACTCCTGCATCCTTATCGAAGCCCCTTCCTCTTTCTGAACAACTTTCTATTCATTGCAACCCAGAATCCCTCACCCACTCTGCACATACTGAAGACACAATTACAACTTGTAAATATCTTTCCAGCAAGGTTTAAATGACCAACTGCACTTTCTGTGTTCGATTCCAATCATTGCCACACCCTTGGCTTTGGAGGAAGAGGGGTGGGGGAGTGGGTTTGAGCTCTGTCTCTTACTGCGAGACCCTAGGTTTCCTCATCTGTCAAATATAGATCCTCCCAGTCTTCGCGGGCCTGAGAGGGGGTTCAGGATGGATTTCACTGGAAGGACTGTTAGGACCATCTCTTGAACTCTTATCACTTTAAAGCTCAGTTAAAAAATCATCTCCTGAGACCCGTGCCAGGGGCAGACAGGAGCCTTGAATGTGTTTTGAAACTCTGCAATCAAAGTAATTTCAGGGTGAGAGGCGAACATCTCCACACTAGCCCACACAATAATTGCTGCTCAGAACACCCAGGGAGAGTGAAAACAGACAGCTGGCGTTGAAAATCCTTCCCCTGTAAACCACCTTTCCTTTATATCCTTTTTTATTTGCTTTTCAGCAAAATTGCTGACTGGGATGCTTCCCAAATGCCAGTGCCCTGACCTGGTGTGGGGTTGGCTGCCAGAGAAGCCAGAGAGTTGTTATAAATAGACTTCTTGGGCCCAGAGTCGGCCTCCCCCAGGTCCGCTAGAAGCCCGTGCGGGGGTGCACCCCAGAGCAGAGCAAGCTTCGGTTTGCTTTTCGGAGTGACAAGGCCCGGGGCAGCAGAAGGCACAGAGGGGGCTGATCTGGCAAGAGGAAGACTGGGGAATGTGGGCTGTGGCAATGTCAGGGCAGGAAGAGCTGGCCGGGTCCATCCGGAACCTGCGGCCACAGGTGAGCCCCGCGCATCCAGCCTGGGTGTTTGGAGCCTCGCGCCCCACCTGAGCATGAACGGGCATTTCAACAGGGACACCCAGATTGGAATTGGGAAATTAACTCAGGATGTGGCAGAGTGGCTGTCTCAGGCAAGTGCCAGCATCCAGTCTAGAGAGACAGTCTCTCTCTCCGTGCCTTGGCTGTTCTTCCGAGAGGCGTCTCCCGGCCCTTGGACTGGGTGGGTCCTTGAGCTCAGCCCACTGGCCTTTGTCCTCAAAAGACTTTGTACAAGGTAATTACTTAATCATGCTGTGTTCACTTGTATTTAATCATTACTTATATTTACTTTTTTTTTTACGACCCAAGGACGTGAGCCAGAAAGGCGGGGAGTTTTGTGGGTCTCTTCATCTACCCTAGTATTCCCCAACCTTTATTTTGTGGTCATTCTCTTCTAAGCAGCATTCTTAGCTACTTTTTCCTGATTGCTTCTACCCCCATGAAAATTTAATATTATAGAAAGTGTTGCATGTATATTAGTGCTTAATATGTACGAAGAATGTTTGCCCTCTTGGAGCAGTATTGCCCCGTGGGGAATTTGTCATGGAGTGCAATACCTGGACAGTACCTGCCACATCCTAGACTCAGTAAATATTTCTGAGTGGTTGAGGGGCTGCTCATTCTAGCCCAGAGCCTGGCACCGTGTGTGGCCTAAATTAGGTATTCAGTACAAATTTGCTCACTAGATTTTCCTTTTTGGCAGACAACTGACAATTCCATTGCAATTTCCAGTTGCAATGGAAAAAGAAAATGAAGTTGATAAATGGCATTTTGGAGGACAGGAAACAAAACACCACAAAAACCCTAAAAAGAATGGAGAGGCCAGTTCTGAAGCTACTGGAGATGGAGATTCTTTTCTGAGTGGGCACCAAGACCCCAACGCCCTGAGGGCATGAGGACCATGGTAGAGGAGGGAGACCCCAAGCTGCACTCCGCAAGGCGCTGGAAGAAACCCTTTGGGACCGAGGGATGCCAGGCCTCAAGCCTCTAGCTCTGGCATTTTACATCCCCGGTGGTCGTGAGACAAAACCTAGCTATAGGGGAGCTGCCTGCTCCCCTCTCAACCATATACCCTCATAAGAAAAGGGACAAGTCTCACTCATTCCCATTTTGCAGGGGGTGAAGTTCTCAGATTTAGGGGTCCCTAGGGACACCCCAATGCCTTGTGATGTCCTACTCTAGGAGGTGTTAGAATGATGGTGTTAGTTGAGAAGAGGCATCTGTTTTCCAAAAATGTCCTGGAATATCTTTAGTTTTTTTCCAGTGATAATTCGGTTGTCTCAGAACGACTGTGGCCTTTCATCAAATTCGAATCTATCACCTCTCTCATGCAACCAAAATGCGCCCAGTGCGGAAGCTCCCCGAGAGAGCTCGCCTCTACTTTGTGCAAAGTGGGAAAGAGGGTTGGAGCAATTCCAGTTCCAGAGCTGAATTGTGAATGGCGGTGTTTCCTTATGTTTCAGAGATTTCATCGTCTGGGTTCTCATCTCTTCAAAAAGAGTATCCACGACGCGTCCTTGAAATACAAGAGCAAGACCACCTGAGATGCATCAGGTTTGTTACCTACAGTCAATCAAGCCGTGTCTTCACCTGGGTGAAGTGATCCGCCTTGAGTTCCGCCCCTCCACTAAGCTGTGAGACTCTGAACAAATTAAAGTCTCTGAGGTTCAGACACTTCACTGTAAACTGGTGATAAAGCAAGACACACCCCACAGCGTCCTTGAGAAGATGAGGTGAGACTGCCCACTGGTGCTAGCTTGGTGCCCCACAAACCCTACTGCTCAGGACTTAATAGATGGGGTGTCTTGGGACCTGGGTTTGCTGCTGCTCCCCCAGCCCCCACAGTTCTTTCTCTTCTCTTTCTGCTCACCTGGCAATTCGACTTCTGCATCCTGTTCTTCACCATCTCTACAAACATTTGTCTCTTTAATATAGAAAGAACAGTGACAAAATTTAGCTCATGTTCTTTTTTGCCTTTAGCATCAAAGAAACTTGGGTTTTTCTCAACTTTCAGGTGCTACTCATTTGGCACATTGGGCCTTCCTAGGGACTGGGGTGGGGGTTGGGTCTGCAGAAGGGGGCGTGGCTGAGCCTCTGGGGCATCTCTATTTGAGACTCCAGGGGAATGGGGAAGAGGAGCCAGCCAACTGAGGAGCAGGCGAGGAACACTGTGCTCTTCCTGGGGGACCCATCCGCTTTAGCTGAAAGCACCTCCGGAGTTAGTGGGTGAGGCTGGAGATGCCCAGCTGTTTCCACCCAAGCACCCTGCCAGGGCCCAGGCAGGCCGAAAGCCACACTATCTAACTTCCCTGCTGCGGGCCTGGAGCCCGTCGTTCCTGGGGTTTGATCGCTATAGCTGAGCCTGGTCTCCCCAAGACCCTGCACTTCAAGGACAAGTCACTGAAGAAAGAGGACCCCTGGGACACACCAGTCAGAGAGCAGGGACCTCCCTCAGACTGACACTCGGCAGGTAAGGGGGCAGGGTGCTGGGAGGGGACATTCCCAGAGGGCGCTGAGCACCCTCTGGGTTGCCAGCCTGAGGCCTGTTGGGCCAGGGAAGTAACAGCAGTGGGTGGAGAGGGCCCGTGAACCCGGAAGCCCAGGGCTTTCTAAGGGGCCTGGAAGGAAGGTGGTCGCTTGTGGGATTGTGGACCTAGTGTCTCCAGATCTGCGAGTTTTGCAGAGCATGAAAGCGCCCTATTTTGAAATGTTTCTTTAAAAAAAAATCCCATGAGCGAAATGAAATCTCTGTGGGCCGCCATCTTGTGTCATTTGCTTCAGCGCCCTCCCCCCACCCCAACCCTGGCATCAGTAAATATTTGTGGGAAGGGTCACCAGATAAAATGCAGGATGCCAGTTCAATCGGGATTTCAGAATTAAACCTAATAATTTTTCAGTATAGGTATGTCCCATACAACCTTTGAGATACACTTAACTAAGGGACTATTCACCTGAAATATGAATTTAACAGAGCATCCTGCTTTGATTTGTACCCCCTCCCCGATTTAGCAACTCTACTGTACATTCTCAAAATTCACGGCTGTCTTTTGAGACAGGGGCTTATAAGTCTCCCACAGTCACAGCAGATGCTAGCTCCACCCCCGAGCGATCCCCCATGCAGGCTCATGGGCCTGGGTTTGGTGGCCAGTTGTGCTTCTTGTCCTCCAGGCATTTTCTTGGGAAAAGGGCTTGAGCCTGCGGCCACTCAAAACTTAACTGCAGTTGAGAGGAACTAAGCCCAGAAAATAGTCGCTGTCTAGATTCCCAGGTATTGTAAAGTAGTGCTTTAAAACCAACAGCCTCTCTGCCTTCCATGAAGAGCAAATAGAGGAGAGTTGTTCTGGGGAAGCAAAGTGTGTGTGTACATGTAGGGATGTATATGAGGGACACCATTCCAGGGCCCCCAAGGACTCCAGGGAAACCCCAGTTTGAACATTGCTCCAAAATATATTCCTGGATTAAGCCCAGTCAGCGGACAGCTGAGTGCTGAGGGGGCAGAGCCTGACGCTTGCAAAATTGTTCTTCCTCTGAACTCACTGGGACATGATGACATCAGGGTGTCTCTTAAGAGCTGTTCTCAGACTTGGGCTAGACAACATCGCATCGCTATCAGGGATGTTGTTCATTATATCACATTGTGTCTCTGGGGGAACATCCAGAATTGTCTTCGTTCAGTGAACACTTCCGAGCATCACCTCTATCTGTCAAGTGGACACTGAACTCAGGGCCAGGCTGGCTTTTCCACTTCCTAGTGGTTACCAGAAAGCCTGTGATCAAATTGGGCCCCCTCGGCGGTGAGGAAGTCCAGGCGGTTGGCACGTCCATCCTCACTCCTGGCTTCACTTTGTATTCACTTCCCCTCTGCCCTTCCCTTCTTTCATTCTTGGGGCAGGGTTTCCTGGGATTTCCCATTCTTCCTTTTTTCTTCTTAGGGACTTTGTCTTCAAGTTCCCAAATCACTTAGTGCCTGGGTGGGTGTCCCATCAGCCAAGACTACACCGGCACGTATACCCTCTGCCTTCTCTTCCCTCAGGACCCCGGGTGGCTGCTTGCTGGTTCCTAGGATTTTGTTCAGATTATAGGTGGGAAGGGGGCAGAGGTGCTGGCAATTCCTTCCCAGCAAGCCCTGGCATTTATACCTTATAAACTTTGAACATATTGTATCTGCACTGTGTCTAACTGCAAGATCAAAAGAACCCTCATACCTGCTTCTCTTTCTCTTTGAAGGAGAAGTTGGAAGGTGTTGATTCTTTTGCATTTCTCTGTTCTTGATCTTCTAAATGTTCCTGAGTGAAAATATCAGGTGGGCGAGAGAATGTTTAATGTGTCCTCCCTGGTCCGTTCTGGGACATGCCGCTGGGGTGTTTAGGAGACTGGACCTCACTGGGAATGGCGGGGGGGAAGATACGGGGGAGAGAAGGTCTTTTCCTTCAGCTATCCTTCATCCCTGCGCTGCAGGACCCTAACCAAATCTTGCTGCTCCAACCTTCTATGAGCTGGAGAGAACCACCCCATCCAAGGCGCCCCAACCCTTCTCATTCTGTACAACGTCTACCAATTTCTTCCTCTCGTTCAAAAACATAGAGTGACACTCAGCATCCAGAGAGTACCTGGACCCAAGAAAATCCTGGAAATACCGAGCTCAATAGCACAATGACAGCCGATGATGGTACAGCCCTATGTGGTTTTGCAGGAAGGCGCTCAGTGAATGGAAGGTGATCAGCTTGGCGCCATTTTTACTGCCACCGTAAGGATGAGGGATCTAAACTAACAAAGCTGAGGGAAGGCAGGTCAGGGGCTCCAGGCTGGGGAGACCACCCGCCAAAGCCATGGCCACACCCCCCGCCAGGTGTTGATTGGCTGGAGGCCGGAAGCAGAGTGAGTGCTTCTGGGTGGAAGCGGGAAGCAGCAGGTGTGTTCCAGCCTTTCTCCCACTTCAGCTCCCAGCAAAGGGCTAAGAAAGGGCTTGCGCGCTTCTCCAGTGGCAGCCTCTGTGCATCTAAACATTTCCTATTGAAAACTCCAGTCTGAGCCCATCGCACAAAGTATCTGGGCCCTTTCTTGGCTGCGGTCCTACTTGCATTCACCAAATAGAAAAGAGTTTCACAAAAGAGCTGCTGGCTTTAGGAGGAGAGCAGGGAAGGCATCTCAGGGTCTGAGAACATTCAGCTGGCAGGAAGTTCTCTGAAAGAAATGTGGGGACCGCTCCCCTCCATCCCTGAGCTGCCTTTTCTTTCCCCCATAGTAACGAGCTTGCCCTGGGCCAGGCACTGCAGGCGTTATGGTCATTTAACTCTCCCGCTGCCCCACGAAGTGGTCTCTTACCACTTAGGGTGGTTGAGGACCGTAAGACACAGCGGTCAGGCCCCTAGCTCAGGGTCACGCAGGGCCAGACGTGGGACGTGACCACTGTGTGGCTCCAAGCTTATCGCTGAATTCTGAGAGATGCTGCCACCTTTTCGGGTGAAGTGGGAAGTGGTCTAGACTGAGCAGAGCCTGGGCCACTGTCCCTACAGATCTAGGGCATTCCCGAGTCAAGAGGCCAGTGACCGCAAGGCTCTCCGCAAATGTACCGAGGTTTCTCCAGCATTTTATATCAAATCCTAGTTTCACAGCCAAAGGTATTAGTTTGGAAGTAGGACTTCTAATTCTGGAATGTTGTGCTTGGCGAAGAAATGTTCAAACATTAACACATGTATTTTCTGGGGTGGGGGGTTCGGGGGCTAGTTCTGAAGCGCACTTTGAATAACTTCATGTCCCAGGGCGTCAACCAACTTATCTCTGTGAAAGGGTGAAATTTCACACAGGAAACTGAAAAAAAAAAAATTAAGCCTCCTTGTGAAAATATTAGATGTATAACTTTAATTTTAAAAGAGGAATTCTATGTTCCTTTAATTTCTATTTTAAAAATGAAAATAGACTCTTGGGAAAGAATGGAGGCCAGGACAGATGTATAGGGGGTCCCTCTGGAATACGGCAACACTTTAACACTTAGCCTCCACCCCAAACAAGCAGATTTCTGACAACACATTAGTAACAAATCCTAGATGCAAACCCGCACCCTGGAACGAAGACCCCAGGAGAAACGGTGCGTGGAGCATGAGGGGAGGCTCAGGAGAGCAAGGTGTGGAGCTCGATGGGCGCGGAACGGTGGACGTGGGCTGGGGGCCCCGGTGTGGGCAGGAGTCTGCTGCCTGGTAGCCAGCCAGTGTTCTCTCTCTCAGCCTCAGTTTACCCATCTCTGGAATGAACTGACACTGTCCATTCCTTGCAAGGTTGCTGGGAGAGAGGACGTGTGCAGTGTGGGATGGGTGCCTGCCCCAGCCAGCACCCCCTGAGCAGTGCAGTCAGGTGGGGTGACTGGCTGCCCTCCTTAGAGATCTTGCCTGAAATCGTGAGTTCCTTGAATTTGCACGTCCCTAGCCCTAGCTCTTTTGGGGACACGGACACAGGTTCAACCTGACCATTTTAGAGCCTTCTCCAGGGAAGGGTGTCTGGCAGGCAGGCCGCCAAGCCCAGCAGGAGCTGAGTGGGGAGAGGGGCCCTTGAATAATGCATGTGAGGCCTGATTATGCAAATCCTCAGGTTCTCTCACACTCCCAGCCAGCTCACGACAATGACACAATGACCGTTTCGGGCCCTCTGCTGCCCCATTTTGTGGTCTCCCCTTTGGGGCCTAGCCTGCCAAGCTCTGGCGGGGGTGCCCCTCAGGAGGGGCGAGGCCCCTGGAGGGCACATCTAAGGGGAAGCCAGAGCTCTGTCAGCTCTGCCTGGAGCCCGGTTTTGAAAGGAAACTGTCCTGGCCAGAGGGGGCCCTGGACACATGCAGATGGAGGCCTGTGATGTTTTATTCAGAGCGGAGAGTGCTCAAAAAGCAACATCCGGGGCTCCCTCAGAGAGGATGGCTACTTGCGGTTCTGGGGCTACCGGCCGTGGTGGGAGCCACTTACCTTCTGCTGCCTCATGGCCCTGTTGAGCCTCTTCTCCTGGTGCAGCTGCTGCTCTGTGCGCCCCAGAGCCTCCTTGAGCAGAGCCTTCTCCTCAGCCTCCTTGTAGATGTTGTCCTCCAGCTTCGCCACCTGGGACTGGTACATCTGGACCGACACTTTGCTCTGCCTGAGCGGACAGGAGAGACGTCTCTGTTCCCCTCCTCTTTCCCGCCCCCCCCACATCCAGGCCCCCAACCTGGAAGATTCTCTAAGTCCTTGGCTAACTTAGCGGTTTCCCTACAAAGTGGGAGAGAACAACAGAGACCCGGGAGAAGGGGACAGAATGAACAGCAAGGGGGATCGTGCTCCCAGCCCCCACCCCAAGTGCCCAGAGCAGGTGGGTGAACCGTTGACTGTTGGGAAGGTGCTGGAATTGTGAAAAAGACAGAAATGGGAGACATGAGCCAAAACGCGGAAAGGCACCCCTTATCCCCCAGGGGAGCACAGGAAGGAGGAAACTGAGCATGTCGGGGGCTGCGTCTTTCTTGTGACTGTCCGTCCCTCCCCACCCCTTCCCCAGTGTTTCCTTACTCCACTACTGGGCCTCTGTGCTCCCACCCCCTGCCTAGGTATCTGCTGTGGCTGGGGCTTGGCTTGGAGGGTGCAGGCCGGGCCTTTCCTCGGGGTCTAGGCGATACCTGAGCAGCTCGATGTCTTTCTCGTAGCCCCGCAAAAGCTCTTCTTTTCTCTCCAGCCGGTTCTTGAGTTGGGTGATCTTCTCGAACACCAGATCGAGGTCCTTCTGTCGGAGATGGTTGACTTTCTCCCTCTCTTTGGGGGACAGGTACCTCATGGACACGTGGCCCGACAGCTCTTTGATGTCCATCAGCGTTCCGAGCGTCTTGCTCAGGTCCATGTACTGTAAGGAAAGCGTGGCGTGGGGCAGAGCCGGGCCGAGGCCGCTGGTGACTGCCCCGACGGAGGCAAGAGTCTCATTCTATTTCATTTGCTTTCTGCAGTTGCAGAGAACAAACACATGCTTTAGGATGAGCGCAGCTGGGGCTTTTGCTGACTTTTGTTTTTCCCCACACTCATTTACCTTACGCTTTTTTGAGAACCAAGGGGAGAAATCACAACAGAGATAAACATTCTTTGGAACTACCCAGTTTTTCAAAGAATTTGGCTAGGCAATTTCTGCCCCATGCTGGGCTGGTAGCTGTACCCGACAGAGCTATAGAAACAAGACGTGTGTGTGTGTGTGTGTGTGTGTGTGAGAGAGAGAGAGAGAGAGAGAGAGAGAGAGAGAGAGAGAGAGAGAGAGAGAGAGAGAGAGAGAGAGAGAGAGGGCGAGCGTGCGCGCTTGGTGTTTTGTGAGACCACCCAGGGGCTAAACCAGACCCCAGGGCCCCAGGTCTGGGCAGGAGGGGCAAGAGGTCGTCAGCACGTACCAGCTTTTCACTGAGTTCCAACGCCTCTACAACATCCCTTTTCCCTGAATTCTCCATGGTCGGGATGAACTCTGAGTCAGCAAGGCCATTTTGAGACTGAAATAAAAAGGAAAAGAGAAAACCCTCTCTTGGCACTTAATTATGAATTTTTTTTTTAACTTTGTATGCCGGTGCCCTTTAAATTTACCAGCACTTGGCGCCGGCCATTGTCTGTGCCACCGCATGAATGGTAGAAGCATTCAATAAAACACAACTCCTGAACTACTGGATATTAAAAAAACTGTAATATCTCTCATAAAACACCTTACACTTTCACCAAAACAATGTATAAAGCTTCTAGACTGAGTACGATCAAAGAAATAGCTCCTAATAGTTCCAAATAAATCCACTGTGGCGTGAAAAACCGGAGACTAGATGAACCCCTACTAATACGTGAGCGGAACACAAAGTGTTAAGATTTATTTATTTATGCATACAAGCTGGGGTGTAGGCCAGAGGTGTGGGGTGGTGAGAGGATTCACCAGAGACAGAGTGGGGAGCAGGACAGGTAGATCGACTGAAATAAGCAGTGGGTGAGACAGGAGAGGTCTGCTGTGCCATGTGGGAAGCTCCCCGGCCGGGTATCGAACTCATGCTGCAGTGGCTCTGGATAGCTTCCTAGTGCTGTGCTTAACCTGCTGCGCCACTAGGGCGGCCCCATAATTATGAATTTCTACAACTGGAAGTTAAAACCCTGGCAGTTGCTGAGTTGATTTGGTCTGATCCCTTTGTCAGTTGCTGTCTTCTGACCGTGTTCTGACCTTCAGAGTGTAGCTCTTTTTGAAATGTCTTGTTCTTCAGTCACTGCCAAGCCTAGTGGTTCTCGGTGGTGGGGAGGGGGTGACTCTGTCTCTGCTTGATCTCTGCCCTACCCCCCCCCCCCCCAGGATATCTGGCAATGCTTGGACACATTCTGGGTTGTCATAACTGAGGGTGGGAGGTCTTACTGGCACCTCGTGGATAGAGGTACTAGACTAAACATCCCACAGTGTGCAGGACAGCCCCCCAAATTATCAATAGCTCTGAGCTCTAGATGACAAGGGACTGGAGTCCCTTTGCTCACTGTCCCACTTCTTGTGCCACAGCTGGCATGGGGCGGCATGCTGTGGGCATGTTTGTTGAATGAACGAATGAAGGTTCAATAGAAAATTCCTTTCATTAAATGAATGGAATTTTTTTCTGCAAGGGGAACGACACCCTCACAAAATGGGGCTGAGCCTTCTCATACTGCTGGACCTGGTGGGTTGGCAGCACAGCAGATCTTTCCAGAAACAGTGCAGGATGGTGTGGAGAGCTGTGCACTCACACAGACCCCAGACAGTCAGCCAAAGTTCCTACCAACTGTGTGGAGAAGCCCCCGAGCCCGCAGAGATATCTCCCTAAAAAACTAACTTGGGTTTTAAGGACTCAGCATAAGCATCTTGCAGGCTATTGCATTTGATGGCACTCTGCCGTAACCTCTGAGATGAAAAGAAAAAGCCCCAACTACAGAAAATATAAAGGTCCCCAGAGTGACTGTCCTAGGTAAGGTGACACTTATCTGTGTATCTATAGTGATGAGACTAAAAAGGAGTGTTTGGAGATGACAATAAACGGGAGGATCTCCTGCAAGAACAATTTGAAATGCCACTGTGTTCCCAGCTCCCTTGAGCTGTGTCTTCTGCACCCTTCCCCAGCCCCCCTCTTTTCCTGAGAGAGGAAGACTGGGCTAGAGTCCAATCCCATGGACCCCCCTCTGCAGACCAGCAGGGAGCTGGAGACAGGCGACCAGCCACACACTCCTGGCTCCGTCTCATTATTCTGTGGCTTTGGGGGAGGTTCTTGACCTCTGAGCCTCAATTTTTCCTATCTGTAGAATGGGGACAATAATTACAATATGAGGCGGCTGGGAGGATTAAACGAGATGACGTGTGCAGAGGCTGTCGCCCGGTGCCTGGCATACGTGAGCACGCTGTACACGTCATGTATCCTTCCTCCCCCTTTTGCTTCTTTTAACTTTAATCCCTGCCAGCCTTAGAGACAGAGAGCCTTGGAGACAGAGGCTTTCTAAGTGGGTTGGCAGGTTTTCTACTCCGTGCTGTCAGGGGTGGGATTAGAAGTCGATGCTGAGATAAATCTTGGAAGGGGGATCAGATTAAGAGCCATCTGGTCTTCTACATGGAGATCACCCCACTATTCCCAGCCTCAGAATTGAGGGTTTAGTTTTATCAAGCACATTAACACCTTTCTGAGGAGTCCCATCTCTAGCAAGTGTTTAGAAAGCTTGTTGGAGGGGAGGCTGGCACAGGGAGGGTGACCTGGTTCCTTCCTCCGAGAGCCTAAGTAGCCTTTGGCTTCAGCTGTGGTGGCAAGCCACGCCCACACACCCTGTGATTGACATGGACCCGAACGGTCCATTGCCATGTGTCAATCAAACACCCTTTTAGAGTTCGGGGCACCTTCCACTTAACAATCAAGTTACTTTTGAAGATCCTGGCAGATGAAACTATGCCTTCTAAGAAAGGAAGGTTTTCTAGAACGACATGATTTAAACCCTTAAAAATACCAGCAGCTAGCGTTTATAAAGTGTTCACTGTGAGCTAGGCCCTGGGACAAGCACTTCCCATGAGGGCCTCTGGTTTTCCCATCATCATCGTGCAGCCCCAGAAAGGTTGAGAACTGGCCCCGAGTCTCACGGCCTGCAGGGGTCCCCCTAACTGCAGAGCTGCTGGCCTCCTGCTACCCTGTCTGTGTTCACAGATTTCAGTCTGCAGAGACTAGCAAACTGTAGGCAAACCCATGCGTCATGTTGTAAATTAGCCTGCTGAGTATTTTCTGCAGAAATCACACGTGATGGGAGGAGGACCCGCCAGAAGCCGGGCTGGTCCCAAGTCAGGGCAGCACCATATCACGCTGAGCACGAATGGAGACTGTCTTTCGTGTCCAGCACCCCAGCCCTGGCTCACGGGGTACCGGCGGCTACGATGCTGCCCTGTCTGGGAGAAACTGGCCCCGGACACGCAGTAGCGTCCTCCCTCGCGCCCACTCTCCTCGCGTCCATCACGGCAGAGGACACCTTACCACCTGGAACTCTATTCTTGAGGGACTTGGCAGGTCAGGCCAGATGGCCATCATTCTCTGGACATTTTTTTCCATTCTGGGAGCCTTTAAGTCGAGAAATGACTCATTCAGGTGGTCCTCGTGATCTGTAAAAGAAATCCTTTAGACTCGAGAGGGAGGCGCAGTAAGAAGAACTGCAGCTGCTGCTCGCTGGGCTTATTCTAGGTCACCCACAGCCTGGGCTCCAGTGTCCCTGCAGTGGGGGTGACCTGCAAGCCACAGGACGAGGACGGTGTATAACCCGCGGCTCTGCCAGCAGCACGCTGTCTTGAGAGCGCCCTCTCCCCTCTGAACCGGATATTCAAGAAGGTTCTGCAGAGCTGACCCTGGTGTGGTGGTAATTTTGACAAAGTTTCTGTCGGACCACGGTGAAATAAGAAAAGGAAGGACTGTGTAATGGAGCTTAATGAATTATTATTAGTCTCAGGGCCTGCCCTTAACTCTGAGATGATGTCTCTTGTCAGTATGACCACGTCTTTCCGGCTATGACTGGCCGGGGATAAAGACAGTGGGCCTGGCAAATGAGCTGGCCCCTAAAGTGAACCCCAGAGTCCGGGGCCTCGGCTCTGAGCATCGAGGGGGGCCAGGAAGCAGGACACTTACCCGATGCGCGGGCCTTCTCCAATTCCTTAATTCTCACGCGGAGCTCCGATAAGGCCCTTTTCTGGCGCTGGATGACTTCCTCGTGTCGAGAGCCTTTGCACTTGGCCCCGAGGTCGCTGAAGGACTGCTCCTGTGGCAGAACAGTGCGGTGGCAGCTTTACTGGGCATCTCACATGGGAAGAAACGTGAGCAATTTATGGGGAGCAGACACCGTGCCACCTAGCAGCTTGGGAAACAGTGCGAGGGGCTTCAGCAGAGAAGGAAATCGCTTTTTTCATCTGTAAAGTCACATCTAGGGAGATTTCCAACTTTCCTACCTACTTAGCATCACTATAAATAAAAGATCTCCGTGTTGCCTGCCCATGTTTTACTTATTTTTTCTCCTAATATTCTGCTAGGTCTGTCTTCCTCTTGGTTGTCACTCTGCTCTTGTGTCTGAACAATCATGTCAAATTCTGCTTCGGGAGGGATGTTTTTAGATGAGACCAGGTGACTCTTCTGAACTGGGAATAGGGAGCGCTGCCTGTGTGATACTAACCTGGCGGGATGTGACAGTCGGGCTCTTGGCTGATCTGAACAAATGAGAACCTTTCTCTAAGACATCCAGAGACCCAAGAGCTTTCCACAGAATTTCTGCATTGATGGAAATGTTCTGTGTCTACACCATCCAACATGCGAGCCACTAGCCACCTAACTAGAGTTGGGTATTTGTGAAGGGACCAGACACGGGAACGTCTTCGTCGTCGTTTAAGGATTCTGTGCTCCTCTGAGATTCGGAAGAATGCAGGGTTCTTTCTTCCAGAAAAAGTCACAGATGCACAACAATTGGCATGTAACTTCTAGAGGTTCAGGGGCCCTGGCAAGCTCAGGCATGGGCTGATTTAATGTGTCTGTGAGGGAGTGGGTCATTCATGCATGCATTTCACCAGGACTTCCGGAATCAAGTCTTCGTCCAGGCTTTGGGGGCTTGGCCATGAATGAAATGTACAAGATCTGTGCAGTCTTGGAGACGATGCAAAAGATAAGCGTGGGGAATGCACGGTAGACGGGCAGAGGTGAACGAGAAGATGTGTGTACATATAGGAGAGAGAGAGAGAGAGAGAGAGAGAGAGAGAGAGAGAGAGAGAGAGAGAGAGAGAGAGAGGGGCAGACACTGTTTCAGGTGCCGGGAGGCATGAGGGAACCAGGCGGCAAGTCCCAGTCTGGAGCCCGTTTCTGCAGACATGACAAGCACCCAGACAGGCATGTACATCACCCCAGAAAGAGGCAGGTGCTACCTAGAGAGGAAAGCAGGGGTGGGGGAAGGGATCTCTGGTGCTCCGGTGTCCTGTCTTTGGCCTGCCCGACGCGTCACAGGGTCACAGGCTGGTGGTGGCCTTACTGGCCACCAGGAATGCATGGCTCTTGACCCCTGGGAGCAGCCTGGCTGCTGCCCCCACTGGTGTCCCCCCACTTATCCCGTCTCTCCCTCTGGCTCTGCTCCAGCTGTCCTCCGGAGGGGCCCCCTGAGTGTCTGACCCCAATGCACCCCCACCCCAGGAGGGCAGGATTATGTGTGTACATGGGTGTGCGCTGAGTGTGCCGTGCATGCTTGTGTGCAGGAGTGCAGCGAGGAGGGCAAGCCAGCGAGTGTGGGGGTGAGGCAGCCGCAGCCACCAGGCCTCGCTTTGGCCTGTAGAGTCCTCCGGGCTCCACGTGACCCTCACTCGGCTCTTTGGGATTTGTTTATTTAGAGACGACGGAGATTCTTTCTCATACAATTCTCCAGCCCTCTGACCCACTCTGGCTTCGAAAGCAGGAAGCAGGCCGAGTGGGGAGAAGCATTCTGAGAAGGAGCAAATACTTTTGCCCTTTTATCTTGCAGCCTCCCTCCCCACCCCCTCAACGAATCGGGCCTTCTAATAGCAACCTGCCGTCCTGGGCGTCCGGTCAAGAATCCAGCCCAGGAAGTCGCACGTGTGGAGCTGGGGGCCGTCCGCTGTGGGCAGGGACCCCGTGTGCCCTCCCCCGTGCCCAGCACAGGGCCTGGCGTTATTGAGTGAGTGGGCAAATACGGGCTGGGGCCTGCAGTCAGAACTTGGGGTCTCCACGGGAGAGAGAGACCCTGTCACCCGCCCCAGAACGTAACCACGTACGACTCCCTGCGGCGCCTGCTCTCGGCCACTGCCGGCACCGGAACACACTTGTGCCAGGTGCTCTGGGCGGCGGCCACCAAGCCCTTCCTTCTCGGCCTGGCTCACTGCTGTTTGGCCGGGGAAAGGCATCTCTGAGAAAGCAGGAAGGCAGGCTGACACATTTGGCCCAGTTTCCAAGTGCAAGTCCAAAGCCCTTCGCCGAAACACCCTGCTCTCTAGTTTCATAAGGCAGAAGGGAAAGGATATCCCTGGACTCCAGGAAATCTGGGGCTCCGGGGACCACTGCACCCCGTAGTCGGCTGACCGCAGCTGCTGGGTGCATCCAGCCCAGGGACGGACCCTGCGCCGTTGAGGGTCACCTGGTGGAGGCTGTCGTCACTCTAACCACGGGCCCCGCTGGTAAGCGTGGACATCCTTCCCTGCTGGCAGGCGCCCAGAGCTGTCCCTGGAGACCTCGCGCCACAAA
The DNA here is from genome assembly GCA_004024925.1 of Scalopus aquaticus. Classification (NCBI taxonomy): domain Eukaryota; kingdom Metazoa; phylum Chordata; class Mammalia; order Eulipotyphla; family Talpidae; genus Scalopus; species Scalopus aquaticus. The sequence continues at coordinate 55,321 of PVIJ01007410.1, read as the reverse complement.
ATGGAAGTGGGAAGGCGGTTTGGCCCCAGCAAGCACAACCTCAGATGTCCTCTGAGCCCGGCAGTTTCACATCTTGGAGCTTGTTCTACGTACGTGGAAGGCTCTTACAGCCTCACGGAGGGCAGAAGTAGTGGCCTCAGCGCCCATCGGCGGGGGGGGGGCGGTTGGAAAAAGAGGCACAGTGGGATTCTACGCGGCCACGAGAGAATGAGGCCCGTCTTTCCACTTACTTGAAAAGAGGCCCCCTGAGTGGTGTTACGTAGGGGAAAGCAAACTGCAGGCTGTGTGTGGCTTATGCTGTTATTTTGCTAGGCTGTCATCTGCCGGTACATGTCTGTACCGGTGTGTGTGGGCAGAGGTTGATTTCTCAGTAGCTGGTAACACGGCAGCCTCCCCGAGGCCAGCACGACCACACCAGAACCTGGTGGTCCCTTGGGAGCAGTTCATGACCCCCATACCAAGGTGTTGGCGTCTGCCCCTCTGGGTCCTGGGATGGGAAGGACGGGACAGCCGCTTTCTACTTGATACATAAGTTTGGGGGCTGAGAATAAAGCTATTTTTCAAAAGCGAAGGAATCCACCCTTGGGCTCTTAGCGCGTCTTCCCCTCGGCCGGGGGGTCGGGGCGGGGGTGGGCGCTTACCTCCTGGCCGTTCAGGAATGTGCCCACCTGGGCCGGATCTATCTGCACCGAGATGTCACACGTCTGGGCTGCATCCCGGGGCCTCTGGTCCTCCTTGTGCAGCTGGGGTTTGTGCTTCTCTTGTGAGTCCCTAGGGCAGGGGACACGGGTCTCGGGCAGTGAATGGGCAGGCCCTTCAGGTTCTGGGACACATTTGCCCTCACTGGCCCAACAGGAAAAGGAGCTCCATGAGGTTACCAAGCCCTCGAGTCTCCTGCCCGCAGAGGTCTAGGGGATTTAGTTTAGTTGTGAAGGGCAGTGGCCGGGACTTTGGGCACCTGTCCGTCCTGGCTGTCCGCTGGGTTTGTGCGGCACCCGTGGGAGTATTTACTGCACCCGCTCTCCCTAACAGGCCATGTGTCGGCCCTTCCATTTCTCCTACCGATCCCACAGGCGGGAAATCTTGCTCCATTTTACAGACCAGGAGAGAGGCACATGGCAGTGCCCTTGGCCTCGAGGCTGTGTGTGGATGCGCCTGGCCTTGAGGCTGGCCGCAGGTCTGTCCGCACTCTGACTCTGCTGAGGCCCTGAGCACGTGGCAGGTGCAGCTACAGGGCTCCCTGAGACATCAGTTTTTCTCAAATTTTCTTGGGGGAAAACATTACTCAGGTCAAAACATGGATGGTCATATGAAAATGCAGACTCTCGTGTGCTTTTAAGACTAATCCATGGGCCAAAGATACTCTATTTTTATTTCAAGCTGACCTCTGACACCTCTAGTTTGTACAATGGTCTGATAAATACTTGTTAAGTTCCCTGATTGTCAGGCACTGTGTGAATGCTGCAGACTCAATATCGCGCCCGGGTCTACGGTCTAAGAAGAACCTGTCCTCGCGAGGAAGGCAAAGTCTGCCTGTGTGAGGAGTGCTAGTGTAGGCAGAATGCAGGGACTGAGGGGCCCCAGGCAGAGCGGGGGCCCTTGGCTATGTCTGGGGATGACAATTGATGGAAGGCTTCCTGGAGGAAGTAACATTTAAGTTGAGACCTGTCATCTGGACTATTGGGCAGGAATATTTAAGAGGCACAGAGCTAATCAAAGGCCTGTTTTAATGAATGAGGCTGTGAAGCAATGAAATGCATGTCATTCATTCGTTCATTCATTCTTCCAGTCCTCCATTCAACTCTTCAACTGGCAACTGGAGTGTGTCCCGGATCCCTGCGTACCTGAGCACCTCCTTGAGGACCTGAATCTCCTGGTCCTTCCTTTCCACCAGGCCAGTCAACTGCTCCATCTTTTCCTTGAGCCCCTTCAGCTCTCTGCCTTGTTGCTGCACCAGTGCCACGTTCCGCTCCAACTCTACCTTCTGCTTCTCAGTAAGCTCCCCTGGGAGGGACAGGAAAGCTGGTATGGGGGTCTCCCGCCTGGGTCCCTACCAGGGCTGTGGCAGGTCTGCCAGGCCCAGAGAAGCCTGAGGTGGGTCTGCCCTCCAGGAATTCTCAGGGGGCTTAGCAGTGGCCAGGAGGTCTGCCTGCATCTTTGCAAACAGCAGCAGAGTAGCTACCACCACCATCTTCCAGGGGGCGCTGGCTCCGTGAGCACCGCGCCCCTGCCTCACCCCCGAGGGGCGGTGGATGCTATCGGGGCCTCCCAGGGGTTCGTGCATGTCAGGGCTCTTGGCCAACTGCCAGCTGCCTGCTTCTCCTCTGTTTGCCTGAGGGTGTTCTACGGCCTCTGGAGTCTGCTCTGCTCACCTGTCTGCCCGTGACAGGTGGCGCTGGGTACAGGGTCAGCTCCCTGACCCTCAGAGGCATGTGGTCCATGCTGGTCCCCAGCATTTCTCTGGGGGGTTAAGCACCTTGCCCACATGCCCCTGACCGACAGCACAGCGGGTATTTGCCTTCTTCCACCTTCCTGTGTCAATCTCCTCGTCTCCGCTGCTGTTTCCTGGGGTTACCTCTCAAATAACCAACCAACCTGCCTGCCATGGAATTCTGCTCTCTGGGTCTGCTTCTGGGGGAGACCTCGCAGGAGACACCTTCATTCCCTTGAATATCCAAAGCCACCCTACTAGGGGTTACCATTAATGCCTCACTTCACAGATGGCAGAAACTGAAGCTCAGGGAGGGAAAGTGACTTGTCCAAGGTCACATAACTCACAAATAAGAGTCAGGGTTGGGGCCAAGTTCTCCCTCTGCTAGACCTGGATGCTGTAGCTTCTGCTACACTTGCTCAGCCTCTGCACAGAGCAGTCCTCCTTGGAGAAAGTGACCCACAAAAGCCTTGGGGTGCATGCACAGGACAGCCAAAGGAAGCCAACACAGTCAAAGTTTTGGGGAACATGGGGTTTACCATGGCGGCTAGACAAGAAGTGCATTCCCCCCACCTCCATGGCCCCAGGTTTGGCTCCCAACTCCTGCCTGCTTAGACCTTTCTGCTTGATGGAAACTAGGCGCTGGGAAGCAAGAAGAAGGGGGGCAGAAATAAAAGGATGGGGGGACGACAAGAGCAGAGTTAGAACCTTCAGTCAGAGGTGTCTGGCTGTGTGCAGAGGAGAGCAGCACTGAGCGCTGGCTCACCCTGGTAGCCCCCAAAGTCCACATCCTCGAAGTAGGCGATTTGCTTCAGAGGAAGGGGAGGACCCCAGGCCCTGAAGGTGGGGAACTTGAGGGCTTGGCCAGCTGCCCTGCCCCAGGCAGACCCACATTTGCCTTCCAAGTTTTTGCATCCAGGCACAAATCCTGGTGAAAGATAACAGATTTCCCCCCAAAGAGAGCTGCGTTGGAAAGACGAGGTCCTGAGCCCGTGGCCACTAGCTCTGGAGCCAGGCCCGTGTCCAGAGACACCTGTGCCGAGCGGAGCCTGGCACTGGAAGCAGACCTTCTCCCCTTGTCCAAGTGGGTCAAAGACGGCGCGACTCGCGGCCCATCGTACCAACCTCTCAGGTCCGACATCCGGCCGTGGGCTTCGGTGAGGTCCTTCCTTAGCCTCATGATGAGCTCCTGCTGGGACAGGATTTCCTTCTGGGCCGTCAGTAAGTCTGCTCTGCAAGTCACAGAAACAGGCGGTCAGTCCCCTCACTCGGACGTGGGATTCAGGGCTAGGATCAGGCTGTAGTTTGTCTTCTTGAGAAACTTTCTGAGTCCACTCTCGGCCCCTCGCCAGCTCCTTCTCGCTCACACGCTGCGTGGCCGTGGTTTCTGGAGCCTCCCCCCCGCATAGCTTTTGTTTCTCTGGGAAGTGTCCTGAGGTTCAAGGTATGAACTTTTGAGTTGGGCGGGAGGGGTCGCTGAGGGTATTTAGTCCGACCTCCATGTCTGCGTCTCCCCAAACCCCGCTGTGCTGAGTGTCTCCCTGTCTGCTCAACACCCCGGGAGGGGCTTGCCCCCCAGGAACTTGGGGAGAACAGCTAATCAGAGCACCAGCTCGCATCTCCCGAGGGACTCTGCCCGCAGCCCCCTCCTTGTCACAAATGCAGGTGCAGGGGGGAGGCACGGCGGGCCGGGGTCACACAACTCAGTGGAGTGTTGGGACTGAACACAGACCTACTGGGATCTTTCCTTGACACCATCCTGACTTGCTAAAGGGACCGAGAGATCCGAGTGACAGGGGCGAGCCCTCAGCCCTGCCCCTCCCCGGGCTCTGGTGACCGGCGAGGCAGGCCGTGCCCACCGCACTCACATCAGGTGGTCGCCCATGGACTCCTGGGCGCTGTCCACGGGCTGGGGTGCCGCCGGAGGGGCCTGCTGCGTCTCCTCCTTCTGGGCTGAATCAGAGGACACGCGTCACGACACCCCCCCGCGCCGCGGCTCTCCTTCCTGCTGCTCGCAGGCTCAGCCTGCCTCCCCGGTGTAGCCCTCAGCCCCCTCCCCTAATGGACCCAGATGTGTTCTGCATCCAGGCTGGGCGCACCCCGACCCGTGTGAGGTCAGGCCCGCACTCCAGCTCCCTTCTAAGGCAGGGACCACGAACTCCTCTTCAAGCGGGGAAACAGGCACAAACCTGCCTGGGGCCACCCGGCTAAAGCTGGGGAGGGGCAGCCTGAAGCAGCGGCCCCTCCCGTTTCCCCCTTTCTGCTCAGACAGGAGTCTGTCCTGTTCTCGCCCCCCCCACTCCGCAGCCCCCCACCCCTTCTGCTTTCCGTCCTCGTCCTCGGCCGCAGCTTCACTCCTCGTTCCTTCATTCAGCAGGGGTGTAAGGCACGTCTGCTTCGTGGCAGGGTCTGACCTGAGTGTGCGGTGACAGAGACGTGTCACCCGTCAGCGTCCTGCTTAAATGTCCTCCCTCTGACCGGGGCCTGGACTGGGAAACCGAGTCCCGCCGCAAGCCTCTCCCCATGCTCGGGTTATCCTGGGCCACCTCTAGGGCAGTCACTGGGTTAACTGCAGGGACCGCACCCGGCCCGACTCACCCAATTCCCATGACTCCGATGAGCCTGGCGCATACTAAATGCTCAGTGCGGAGAGTGGAGGAACAACGAGGTGAGACCTGATGTTTTGTCAGCTGGCTTGGAATGAGGACCAAGCTTTCAACGGGGTGCACTTCCCCAATGACTGGAAGAGTTTTTGGTTGTTGCACAGGGTAGGGGCTCCTGGTGTGTTGTGTGGGGAGGCCAGGGATGTGCTTGACACCCTTTAGGGCACAGGACGGTGCCCTCACCAAGCACAGTCCAGCCCCAAATGTCAGCAGTGCCCCAGGTTGAGAAGCCTGGCCCGAGACCTCTATTTCCAGAACGAACGCCCAGTGTCTGCCATCAGAGGTCACCTTGGCCATCTGGGGGGAGTAAGTGTTCACAACTCTCAATCTGTTTCTGCCTCTTTGGGGTTTCTTTTTTAAGAGACAAACCCCGACTGGCTATGAAAGTGCATTAGATCAAGCTTCTAAATGCTGACGGCAGAGAACAGCCTTTGACAGGCCCGCCTGTATGCTCTCCTATGGGAAAGATGGTCCCGGCAGGCTGCGCTGACACCCCTCACACCCTCAGCCCGTCCGTCTCGCAGGCTCGGCACAAAGGGTGTCCTGGCTCATCCTCGTTACTCCTGTCAGCCTGGGCCTCGAGGGCCCCCACTCTTGTCGTGTAACAGGAAGAAAAGGGGCCTCTAGAGAATGAACAGGCATGGCCTCTTCCTTCTCCGTCCGTCTGTGGAGGCCCCTGGGATCAGCACAACCTCCCCGAGCACCGAGACTTTCTCCGCCACTTTTGCAGACCTACCCGGGTCGTCCTTCAGCGTTGCGATCTCTCCTTCTATTTTTTTATGGTGTTCAGTCACTTTTTGGAGCCTTTCTTCCAGACTCACGATGGTCTGTGAGTGTTGCTTGATTTGTTCCTTGTACTGCCTGATTTCTTCTTCAAACTCATGTTTCTTGGATTCCTGTTTTTCCTGGAGGGTCTTTACTGTCTGCTGGTGCAGATGCAGCTTTTCCTCCATCATGACCTGGGAAAGTGGACACACGCCTAGTGTGACCTCAGAAGGCAGACAGGGGTGGCAATGACAGTAGGCCCCTTTTGTACCCACAGGTGCTAAACTCAATCCCACCCCAGGGCCTTTGCACGTGCTGTTCCTGCTGTATGGTACACTCCTCCCCTAGCTCCTGGGAGGACTGACACTGTCTCCTGTTTCAGGTCTCAACTTTAACGTCACCTCCTCTGAGAAGCCCTCCCTGACTGCCAGCTGAAAGAGAGACACTTTCTATTCCACCATCCTGTTTAATTTTCTCCAAGGCACTTATTGTCACCATCTGCATCATCTCGTATCTTTGTCACTCCCACTAGGGTGGCAGCTCCAGGAGAGCAGTCTTTTACCTTTTCTTATTTACTGACCTGCCACCAGCAGCAGTGCCGAGAGCCCTGCTATAGCACCTGGCCCTGGGGGCTCAGCACATACTCACTGAATTAATGAACCAACAATGAATGAATGAATTTTATAAGATCGGAGTGAATGAGTTTGTGTCTCTTAAAAACAAAATTGTGGTATCTCAGACCCCTGCTGTGACGGTCTCTCCCCCCAAGCTCTCGTGGGAGCTTTGATCTCAGGGCTCACCCTTGTCCCCCACTGCCTCTCCCACTGCCCCTTCTCAGCTCCCTCCACCAGGTCCTGCTCCTGCCCCCTCTTCCTGGCTGACACGTTGGGCCTTGCCTCCCTGTAGGTAAATTATTCACCTGAGACGCTCATGCTCCTGGTTTCTACGGTCACGCCAATGAGCTGCCTTCCAAATTCAGACAGTCTGTGTTGCTTTCTCCCCCCAATACATTGTACCATCAAAAGCTGGGGGAGCTTTTGTACTTCAATAGCCCACTCTCATGTCTGCATCAACTCTTCATCTTCTACAGAAGAGGGTCCCTCCCCCACAATAGGCTCCCTCCCTACCCCATATTTCCACCCTGTGCCAGCGTATGTCAGGCTGGGCGCCCAGCCTGAAGTTTGCCTGTCTCCTCTGGCTCCCCCCTTTCCTTGGCGCCCACTTCCTGTCCACCGGTCATCAAGCCCTTTCTCTGTTTCTCTTGTAACCCTCTGTGGCCTCTCTCGCCCTCCTCTGCCATCCCACCTGGCCAGGTCCTGAAGATTCCAGACTGTGGCGCCACCACCACCGCCCCACCCCGAGCAGGTCTCTCCGACTCCAGTCCCTCTCGAACCCACTTGTGTCCTTGTACCAGATGGGTCCTCACTACCCCCTCGCCCGTAGGCCTGTCGCTTGAGGGTCGGAATATCTGCGTCAGGCGATCAGAGTCCTGAGTGTGGGCCCTGAAGGCCGAGCTGATACTAAAGCATCTTACCATCTGCGGAACAGCCCTGATCACTGAACTCTGGGGCTTCAGTGCCTTGGCTGATCCGTGGGGGCCCCGCGTTGTGATATCCTGGAATGCCCTGGAAAGAGTCATCTTAGCCTCTGCTTACCTTTCTCAGCCATACTTCTCAATGGGGGTGATCTTGCCCCCCAAGGCCTCCCCTGCAACATCTCCTCACCCAGGACATTTGGTAGAATCTGAAGCGATCCCGGGGCTGTACTAAACATCCTCCACCCCACAAGAAAGATTATCCCAACAGTGCTGAGACTGAGATCCCCCCCGTCGAAGCCACAGATTCTCATGCAATGTGATGGGCAAAATGTGATGGGAAAAACGCTCATCTCTGCAAGGGCCCCAACTCACCATTCTTGTCTTGGCAGTTTCCAGCTCGGCCAAGGTCTCCTGTAACTTTACGGTGAGGCCCTCTGCTTTCAAACTCTCAGTCATCTTGGTTTTCTGAGTCTCTTCCACCATGGCCAGTGCGTCATTTAATTTATTATTTAAAACATCTTCTTTTTGCTCTTTTAAATCTATTTCCTAGACAAATGGCAAATGTCAGATCAACAATTCAGGAATCAGTGTTGGCTCCAGTCTCCTTCCCCACCCCTCCTTTTCAGAGAGGAGGTGAGGTCTCTTCTCTTTCTGTGCATTCTTTTCAAGTACAAACTCCGAGAATCCTCTGGAAGGTTCCTGTGAACCTTCCTGTGACTCTAGATTTTTTTTTTTTTTTGATATCCTTGTGATTTCTGGTTTCTGAGCTCAGTTCTGTCACCTGGAGCTCACTGAGTGAGTTTTATTTCTCTTTTATGAGACAGTCTTTTAAATATTTGAGGAGGGCTGTCATCTCTCTTTATAAATCTATTTTCCAGGATAAGTACGCTCAGTTCCTTCACCCCTTCATCAGAGGACACGCAGCCACTCCCCTTCGTGGCTTCCATTTGGGAAGGGCTCCTGCCCGCTCCCTGGGTCCCCGCAGATGGATTCGAGTGCCTGAGTCCTGAGCATCTCGCCCCTCCCCCTGGAGCCCCTTCTTGCGGTCTTTGTCAAAATTCTCCCCAGCTTGAGTCCCTCCTCAAGTAATGTGGGAGGTGGGTGTAGTGACCAGCCCTGCGCTAGGGCTTTATGAACTTTACTTATTTATTTGACTTATATTTAAACAACTTTTTACATTCATTTTTGGGGTTACATTTTTGCTCTTCTGTATGCGCACTTGTCCCACTCTATTTGACCTTATTTTTAAAAAAAATATTTATTTATGCATACAAGCTGGGGTGGAGAGCAGAGGTGTGGAGTGGTGAGAGGATTCACCAGAGACAGAGTGGGGAGCAGAACAGGCAGATCCACTGAAGTACACTGCTGAGGGGAGCAGCGGGTGAGACAGGAGAGGTCTGCTGCGCCATGTGGGAAACTCCCTGGCTGGGGATCGAACTTGTGCTGCAGTGGCTGCGGACAGCTTCATAGGCTGTGACTTAACCTGTTGCACCACCATATTTTTAAGAACAGTTCTAGGTTTACAGAAAAACTGAGCGGACAGCACAGATTTCCCATCCACTCCCCAGCTCCACCTGTGCACACCACTCCCCATTATTGACGAAGGTGCTTCCGCCACCTGCCGTGAAGGATGGCCTGGTTTGGACACCTGGGCATTCTTACGTCTCTTTCTCTTCTAGAAATTCTATTTTGTGGATGTCCAATCTTTCCATTGCTCTTCTGCTCACACAAGTAAAACCACATGCCAATTTCTAAGCCTGGGCGACTCTTTGACCTTGTACTTGGTCTTTCCTGGTAAGTGGGGTGTCCCTGCAGCTCAGTCCCATTTCTTCTTGTCTGCTCGATGCCACAAGCCTATGCTGAGTGTTGTCATAAGACCTTGCCTCGGATGTCACCGCTGTTCTGAGGCTGCCAATGACAGTGCTGCCGGTTGCTGTACAGGGTCCTGTGTGTCAGTCCCGAGAGAGCGTCTCTCTGGGCCGAGCACAGAGAATGGCCCAGTTCCCAGGGGCAGCTGGTCCATTTCCGCTTAGTGAACTGCACAGGCTCCTGCTTTCCCTTTCCCTGTAGCTGCTGGAGAAAAACTGTGACCCATGCGGTGACTTCGTGATACACTTTTTTTTTTTTTGCATTAGTCTCATTCCTGATCTACCTTAAGACCCAACCAATCTACTTAAAAATTTTAAACTAAACACTCCTAGTTGAAGCGTTTAATGAAAGTCCACAGTATTTGGGGAGGCCAGGCCTGGGGGAGCCAGCTGGTGGCTAGGGGCGCCTCTGCACACTCCTCCCCGAGCCCCATACCTCTTTCTGCTTGGCTAAGCAGTTCTCCAGCTCCTGCACCCGCTTCCTTTCCTTCTCGATGGCCTCCTTCGCTTTCTGTTTCTCGTAGGCAATGCTGCTCTCTGAAATCTGGAAACCAATGACACGTGGTTGGAGGGTGTGTGCAGGAGGAAGGAGGAACGCGCCGCAGGGGAGCAGGGCAGGGCGAGGTCTGTGAGTCAGGGCTAGGGAGCCAGAACAGAAGCAAGACGCCTGCAGGGGCGACAGGTGACACCCGGAAGTCACACCTGTGTCAGTCAGGTGCATAAGGAGCCGCGCGTCGTCCTTCAGGTTTCTGGGCTGCTGTTTGGGAAGTGACATGCTGGTGAGTGTGTTGGGGTGTCTGGTGCTGGGCCACTGACTAACCCGGGCTGTCGGCACCAAGGGGGCCCCTTTGGGAAGCACCTGCCTTCCTGGGAGTCTCAGAAGACTGGGAGAGACGCCTCCTGTCCCAGCAGGCCTGATGTGGGTTCAAAGGACCCTGGTGGTCTCTCCCCAGCCTGCAAGGGTTTGGGTCCAAAAGATGGATGTCCAGGACATTGGGAGCCCAGAATATAATTCCCCAAAACACTGGTGGGGCGATCTGAGCCATCCTCAGCTGCACAGCCCCAGGTACACACTCTGCGGGGGTGTCGGTGGAGAACTCCCTGCCGCTGTGGTAGTTACGGCCCCAGAGATCACTAGGGAAATACTTCAAGTCGATGCAAACGTGCGTAGATACAGATTGGGGAGTTTGTAGCGAGTCGTGTATAGTGGTTATTTGGGAGGGGGAACTGGGACTGTGGCAATTTATATTTATGATTTCTTATTTATTTTACCTTATTTATATTTATATTCAGCTTTCACAGGTCTGTATCTTCTAAATTTTCTTTAGGAAACATATATTATTTGGCAGAGAGAAAAATTACTGGAAATTGTTCTTGGGAACGCAGGGATGGGGTGGGGTGAGAGTGGGGTGCACGGTCCTGGGGAAAAGACCATGTTCCCACTGCTTTAACGCTGCGCCCGGGGCCTCTGCCTCCTCCTGCTGGGGGCCTGGCACCCCCCCCCCCCCCACACACACACTGCCTGCCTGGGCTGGGCGTTTCCCCAAGGCCAAGTCTGTTTACAATCACCCAGCCGAGCCCCAACTGCCACCACCAGCCTTCCGCGTGCCCTCGGGCAGGCTCTCACCCTCTTGTGTGCTGTGCCACTTGGCACAATAAAAATGCTGCTATTGCCGCCGCGGGGGCCTGTGAGTACCGGGCTCTGCGCTCTGAACACATGAGCTCATCTGATCTGCCATGCCCCGTGGCGTCTGCCCAGAGACCCCCGTTTTACAGGTGGGGTGCAGAGGCTGTACTGAGGCAGTGAGAGGACAAGACATGCTCCACAGTCACGCCACCAGGTAGCACAGCTGCCAGCTCGATGCCAGCCCCTGCCCTCCCCCTCAGCCAGCGGCCTCCAGACCCACCCTCCGTCCTCCGATTCAAACCCCGCCCTACCTGAAGGGCCCGTGCTCGTACATAGGTGGGTGCACAAGTCTGCCACACCGGCCAGCAGGAGTCCTGCCAGGCTGCCAGCACTGTCCCTTATACATAAGGGATGGTCTTGGGGCAGCAGCTGACCACAGCGTGGGCTCACCCTGAGCAAGGCAGATCTGTGTGGGTGCTGCCTGGACGCTGACCTCACTCCCTGGGAGGACTTGGGCGGGCTCCCTGCTGTCTTCACCTCACTGTTGCACCAGCCCCCCGCCCTCGCCCCCATGCACCAACCTCCCCGCCTCACCTGGACTCTGACCTCATCCGGGCGGGTGTCTCATGATAAACCACTGACCCCTCACAACAAACCTCTAGGTTCTTTCTCCACCCACAGTACAGAGGAGGCACAGAGAGGGCAGGGGGATTGCCCAGCGTCACACAGCATGTTGGGACAGAGCTGGGACTTGAACTAGCACAGATACTTTTGTCCTCCAATCTCCCTTGCCCTCCCTGCCTGTGGGCCACCCTCTTGCCAACCCCACGGCGTGTGGCCTGGGGGTACTCTGTGCTTTTGTATTTGTGGTTGTCTGTTCGTCCGCCCCAGAGTGGAAGCCCTGGTCGCACTGGGTGCATCGGTGCCACCCACCAGGACCAAGCACACTGCTGGTGCTCAGTAAATATTGTGCAAGGATGTAGGAAACCGGTTTAAGCCTCAGTGCCATCAGCTCCGTTTCTGGAAGTTCCGCTTGGGCGGCACATGTCTGTCTGTCTGTGTCTCCTCCACCCCTGGGGGCCGGAGCCGGGCTCGCCCAGTGCAGGTTTCCCGGTTCCAGGCACCCCGGAACCCTTCTTTGTCTCCCAGGAGAGACTTGAGCATCCGGGCCTGCCCGGCTCACCTGTCAATTCCGAGGAGGAGGAGGCCGCAGCTGGGGGACTGAACAGACGCCAGCCAGGGCGGTCTCCTGGAGGGCACCTCTCTCCCCGCAGCAGTTGGCAGGGAAGGCTATGAGAGGGCGCTCTTTGCACGGGTGCAGTTCTAAATACTGCAGACACACACACACTCATTTATTGAATCTCAAGAGTCAGGGGCAGTTACCATTCCCATTTTACAGATGGGCAAACTGAGGCACAGCAGGCTTCCTGCTCTGCCCTATGCCACAGCTCGTGGTGGTACAAGGTGGGGGTGGCCACTGGAGGTGCTGCTCTGGCCTCTGCCTCTCTGCCCCAGCTCTGCATCGGGGCCTGAATGCGTGGCCTCGTGTCTGCAGTGCTAGTGCCATAGTCCCCCTATTCTTCTGCTCCCCATACCTCTTTCTGTTGGGTTAAGTGGTTCTCCAGATCTTGAACTTTCCGTTTCTCCATCTCTAAGGCTTCCTTGGCTTTTCTTTTCTCCTGAGCCAGGTTGTTCTCTGAAACCTGCAAATCGACAGCTCCTGTTTTTGGGCCCCTGTACCCAGAGGAGGAGGAGGGGGAGGAGGAGGGGGAGAAGAAGAAGGGGGAAGAGAAGGAGGAGGAGGGGGAGAAGGAGGAGTGGGAGGAGGAAGAAGAGGAGGAGGAGGAGAAGGAGGAGGGGGAGGAGAAGAGGAGGAGGAGGAGGGAGGAGAGGAGGAAGAGGGGAGGAGGGCGAGGAGGGGGAGAGCTGCTGATGAGGCCAATCCTGAGGACAGTGAGCCCCGCGAATCCCTGGGGGTGATCTGACCTCGGGGGCAGCGCCAGCACTGCGCACTCACAGCAGCTCTGCCAGGGGGTGCTGTGCGCGGCCCTGTTTGCTGGGTGAGGACACTGAGGCGCGGAAGGCGGGTCGGGGCCTGGGGAACGCGGCACGCCCGAGGCAGAGCCCACGGGACCAGGCTCTGAGGAGAGCCGCGGCCAGAGGGAGCCTGACCTGTCTTGTTTCGAGCTCACGCTCTTACCTCCTCGCCAGGCGGCCTCTCTGATAAGCAGAATCTCCTTAATAATGGACACTCCCATTATTGAAATAAATCGCTTCAAGAGAATCAGGTTTCGGGAGGAGGGCATTGGATTCATGACCTGCGGCCCATTTCTAGAAGGGTGGGGATAATCCTCAAGGGGACAATCTCGCAGGCTGTAGGGAGGGGTGCGGTCAGTAGCCGCTGCCCATCACCAAGAATTTTAGCCAAGAAGCTGCTATTACCATCTGCTATTCAGTCAAGTGGCTTCATGCTAATGGCCCGCGTGGAAAGCTGCCACACTTTCCATCGGCCCCTGCTCTGGGCCCCGAGGGCAGGCCCCAGCCTCCAGATGGGTCGCCTTTGAAACGCCAGCCTGGCTTCAGGTATCTGGAATTGGACCTGTTTCCATTCTACCAGGTGGCCAGCGTCCTGCCCAAAATATTTGCTCCAACTAAGGCTGGAGTGACACAGAAAGGTAGTGTAACCCCCGGCCCACACTCAGCTGTCCTGGCACCCGCCTGTCCAGAGCAGAAAGGCAGTAACCCTGGGGGGGTTCACCTCTATTCTGAGCACTGAGGCAGGGTCTGGGGTAAGCTGTGGAAGAGACTTCCTAGAATTTTCCAAGGACTTCGGGCCGACTCCACGGCACCTGCTCCCCGTCTACATTCGGGACTTTGCCCTCCGCTTCTCTGTTGTCCTCTGATGGTCCACGACTGCTGGGCTGTCCAGCAGGACTCCCACACGTGGGCTGTCCCCCATTTACTGCCAAGTGCCCAGGCAGGTAATGGCAGTGGGTCCTTCAGTGCCTCGAACCCTGCATGATGACCTATGATGATCTTGTCCTTAAGATTCACTTGATAATGTGATGGGAGGTCTAATAAAGTAAATCAGATAACTGATTCTTTGTACCTGGATGACGAACCATGGAGAGGCTGTACCGGTAGAGGAGGGCTGATGAGGCCTGGGGGACCCAGTACAGTCCCTCCCTATGCTGGGGCTATTCCTGCCACACTTTCCTTAAATCTCTCTCCTGACATGCCCTGTGACCTCGAAAGCTCTAAATTCAAGGGCTTCCCCCAGTCCTGTGTGCTGACCTCTCGGTGGCCTCGGACCCATTTGAGACCCTTATCCTCATGATCCCCTGCACTCCCTGCCCCAGGAAATAACTCAGCACTAAACTTCAGTGACACTGTTTATAGGGGCTGCAGAGCACAGCTGTATAGGGGACCCCAAGTGAGCCCCAGCTCCTCTCTGTGGGTTGGGTCAAACAGCATGTGCTCCGTCCTGCAGGCTCCTGATTTCTCCCTCCAGGCTGGATGGATGAGGGTGTACAGTTGTCCTCTGGGGAGAGAGGTAGCAGCGGCACTGAGAGCAAACCAGGGCCTAGACAGAAGGAGCAGCAGCGACGCTAACACTAGCCTCCACTTGCTGAGCGGTGGGCCTGGGGCACGCACTTCATGTACGTTATCTCTGACCCCCACAAGCAGCTCCCTTTAAGCAAAGTAGGTATTGAGAGACCTGCTACAGCCCATCAGTAGCCCAGCCAGGGTATGAATCAGTGTTTCAACTGGCTCCGAAGCTGCCCTCTTCACTTCTCTGTTCCCTCGGGATTGAAGAGCTAATGAAAAGATGATGTGAAAAAGATACAAGGAGCTGGGGATGCCCACAAGGTAAATGAGTCAATAGTACAATAGAGCTTCCCCCAAAGCTATTTTGGGGCACATCAATAGAAGTACAACAGCTTCAATGAGGGAGAGGAGAGTCTTTTCCTAGACCAAGGTTGGAGAACCGTATTGGCTCTGGCAACCTCAGTTTAGAAGAAAATCGATGATGGGCTGTGAGCTTAGATGTGTATAGGGGCCAGATGCCAAAAATCAAGTGGTCTGCATTTAGTGCAATAGGGAATGGTGGGGATTGTGGCAAATACTGCTACTCGGTTCAACTCCAGTCCATTTCGGCCAAGTAGAAACAAGGGCCAGATTTTCTGACTTTTTAAGAGAGGATGGAAACCTGGATTTTAAAATAAGATGAGAACTTAAAGTAAAACACTCTAGGGTCAAATAGGACATGCCCACGGGCCCTTTTCAGACAGTCAGTTGCCAATCTGTGACTCCTGGAGAGCAGGACAGTTCAGAGGAGGGGATGAAGGCCAGGCTGCAGTCCTGTGGGGCACATAAGGACAAATAGTGGGGCCTGGAGAAGAACAGGGCCTCTATTTTCAAGCACCTAAAAGGCTAGTCTGTGGAAGTGGGTGGATCTTGGAGGACCCCAGGGGTGTGGGGGGATTACTACCCTCTGGGGGAAAAAGTTTGATTCAACTCAACTTACAGGAAGAATTTTTTTTATCAGACCAAGACCTCAACATTGGGAGGGAAAGCCCTGGGCTGGAGAAAATTCTCTGGTGGTGGGGCTGAAGGCTGGATGACTTTAGGATGTGATGGAGGGTTCACGAAGCCCCAAAGCCCCAGGACTCCACGATTCCTGCATTTCTGTGCTTTGGGATGCAATCTTGATGCCAAAGAGGCTGGGGTAACAATCCCAACTTGTCTTCAAGCTCTATCTATGCCTGCAATTATGCTGTCTGCAATTTTTCCAAGTCTCAAGGTCAACTCTCTGGTTCTTTCCTTGAGTGCCCCAGGGTTCTTCTCAAAATAGCTGAGCCTGCCCAAGGAGCAAGGCAAGCTCGCCTGCTCTGTCCCCGCCAGCCGAGGCTCTGAACTTACTTTCACGTGGCCTACAAGCTGGATTTGGGCTCGAGCCGACTCTATCTCCCCGTGCTGCATACCTCCTTCTGGTGGGCTAGAAGGTTCTCCAGCTCTTGGACTCTGGTCTGTTCTTCTGCTAATGCTTCTTTTGCTCTGCTTTTCTCTTGAGTAATGCTTTCTTCCAAAGCCTGAAAGCCAATGACCGTTGTTTAACAGTTACCATGGCAGGAATGTGGACACTTGGCCAGCACTTCATGGCTTAGCCGTTCCCAGCTCAGGACAACCCCGTGGGGAGACAGTGGGCAGCTTAGCTCAGGAGCTGAGAGCACGGGCTCAGGGGCCACAGGCCCAGACTAGAGTCCCAGGCTGGAGTCCCAGGCCAGAGTCTTGGCCCAACCCTTTCTAGCTGTGCAGACTTGACCTGGCCTCAGGCCGACTCTGTCTGAGCTACATACCTTCTTCTGGCGGGTTAAGCAATTCTCCAGCTCTTGGACTCTCTTCTGTTCTTCCTCTAATGCTTCTTGCACTTTGTTTTTCTCTTGAGTAATGCTTTCCTCCAAAGCCTGGAAGTCAATGACCATTGTTTAATAGAGTTACCATGGCAGGAATGTGGACACTCGGCCAACACTTCAGGGCTTAGCTGATCCCAGCTCAGGACAACCCCGTGGGGAGAAGGTGGGTAGCTTAGCCCAGGAGCTGAGGGCATGGGCTCAGAGGCCACAGGCCCAGACTGGAGTCCTGGGTCAGTCCTCTATGTCTATAGCTTTGGGCAAGTCGAAGGGTGGAAACCTCAGTTTCCCTCCCTGTACAATGGGGACATAACAGTGCTTCCTGCATTCAGACTGATGTGAAGAGCAGGTGGGGTGATGAACATGAAATGCTTTGCATGTGACAACCTCTCATGAATAAGAATCACTCATTTCTTCTGTCATCTCCACACTGCAGGGGAAGAAGCAAGCTTAGAGAGATTGAGGAATCTGCCCAATTTACTAGTTAATCACATGAGCAGTAGACCTCCGGTCTACTTGATTCTAGAGCCTTGATATAATACAGGGGTTGGCAAACTATGGCCAAATCTGGCCCATTGTCTGTTTATTGTAAATAAAGTTTTATTGGAACACCTCCATGTTTGCGTTTGTGGACTGCCCGCAGCTGCCTTTACACTACAACAGCAGAGTTGAGCAGTTATGACAAAGACTGGTGCGGCCTGCAAAACTAAACATATACAGAGGGTCTTGAATGATGTCATTTTGTTCAACTTCATTTCCTTATACATTGATGATAAAAATAAAATCCATGGGGGCTGGGGCCACTCTCTGTGCAGTTTGTGGTTTCTCCCCCCGTCTGTGTGGCTACTCTCCAGACTCTGGTTTCCTCCTGCATCCCACAGATGTGCATGTGAGGTCATTGGCATTTCTCAGTTGTCCCAGCCACTGTGTGTGTGTGTGTGTGTGTGTGTGTGTGTGTGTGCACGTGTGCGCATGTGCACACGTGTTCATGGGACCCGAGACGGAAGGGCGTCTGTCCAGGGGGCGCCCACCTTGACCATAAACTGCAGGGGTCGGCTCCTGCCACCCTTGACCCTGAACTGGAATAAGTGGGTTGGAAAATGAATCAATGAAGGAATGAAGACAGATCACTGTTTAATGTTAGGAGTGTTTGGGGTCTTTATGCTGAAGTTTGGTGACATTTTTGTGGTTAGGAATCTGCCTTAGGAACTTAACCCTTGTTTATCAATGAGTCTGAGGTCAAACTGGTTTTGTTTATGTGCTTTTGCTTCGGGTGACAGTTTCCAAGAACACAGGGAGGATGTTAAGTGAGGACTTGCAGTATACTATTTTTAGCATATGTGGGGGAAGTTTGCCGACCCCTGATCTAAACAGTGCAAGCACCGTTAGGTTGATCATACTGTGGTTAGCAGTTCAGAGTTAAAAAAAAGAATGTCAGCTGGAATAAAGAAACCTGGAATTTCTTACCATTGAAACAGAGTCCCCAAACAGGCAGGATTCATGAGAAAACTGAGTTAATGATTTTTATTTTTTTACTTCTTTTTGTAGAAGAACTGGGGTGCAGGCCTGAGGTGTAGGGGGTGAGAGGATTCACCAGAGACAGAGTGGGGAACAGAACAGGCGGATCGACTGAAATACACTGCTGAGGGGAGCAGCGGGGAGACAGGAGAGGTCTGCTGCGCCCTGTGGGGAGCTCCCTGGCTGGGGCTTGCACTCAGGCTATAGTGGGGATAGCGCTGAGACTAACCCCTAGGCCACCAGGGAGGCCCTGAGTTAATGATCTCTGACACGTGTACTTCTAGAAAGGGTGGGGGGACAGTGTCCTCTGCTATGGTAAAACTGGGCTTAGTGCCAAGGTCTGGGCTGGTAATTCCAGATGAGTCTCAGGGGTTAAGCTGGTCAATAGCTGTGTCCCTGCTTGGAGCAGTGAAGACCACCAGCAGGTCATTGTCGGGGAGAGTGACGCTGCCTCGCCCCTCTGCAAGGGGCGTTGTGCCCGGAGACTGCTCTGTCTCAAGGGGCTTTGAAACAGCCCAGAAACCGTCTGTCAGGGCGGCTGCTGCAAGCAGGCATCTGAAGGCTCAGGCTGGAACCCAAAGCTGTGTGGAACAGGGCCACACCGTACACCCACCAGGGAGAACGTCACCCCCAAATTAAAAATAAAAGACGACATTTGGAAAGGGAGAAGTGAATCAGAGAGGTGTGAGAAAGAAGGTGGGGAGTTGGTGAAGATTTTGAAGATTTCTAGTTTTTTCCTGATTTTCCCGTTTTTCTAAATCCAATTGCTCTTGGGCATGGACTCACCTCGACTTACAGCCACCATTAGTGTCGCCTTTCTGGGGGCCTGGCATAGTTTTGGAAGATGGGTCTTCCTTTTCAACCTTTTATTTCACAAAGGCAAGAAAGGCAGAGAAAGAGGCAAAGCAAAGAAGAAGGAGGAAGGCAAGGGGTTCTTGAGTAACTGGGAATGAATGGGGGATGAAGTGACAGAGGCAGGGGGTTCTGAAGAGCAGGTGCGTGTGACCGAGAAGGTGACCCAAGCCAGAAGTCACCGGGCTGGAGTTGGTGAAAAATGAAGGAAGTGGCAGGTCCTCCTTGGGGGAAGACAGGAGGTGCTGGCGGAGATCTGGGGTCCAGCAGATTCGGGCCCCCTGTCCTGAGTGGGTGGGAGAAGTGGCCGCATATTTAAAGACCCTGGGAGCACCTATGAATCCCAGGGACAAACCACACCCTCACCCCCATTAGATCAGAGCCTCCATGGGGGGGTGGAGGGAAAGGCGCAAGGCATTAGTTCTTTTGGTTCCCTAAATGCCAAAGCCCTGAACTGCCGACCTAGGATCAGGGTGAACAGGTGGCTAAATCCATCACAGGTCCCTGAATGGACCTATTCTCGGTCCATGACAAGAACTGGCTTGTGAAATGCAGTTTCTCATTCTTCAGATATTTTGACTAACTGGGTCTAGGGTGGGGCCCAGGGATCGTATTTTAAACAAGCATCCAGCTGGTTCTTATCAGGCAACTTTGGGGAAAGCTTCGAGATTTTGCTGCTGAAAATGTGGTTGGGCAGCCTCGTGCTGCTGGGAGCTTGCAGAGATGCAGAACCCGGACAGGCTGAGCAGAATCTGCATTTTAACCACATCCCAGGCACCTTTAAGTTAGAGAGCACTTGCAGTAAACACCGTCTCTAATTGCCGTGGGTTCTAGAAATGAAAGCAATATTGGTGGTTTCCCCCTGGTACGTACAAAGAGAAAGCAAAGGACTGAAATACTGTGAAGTGAGCCTTGCACATTCTTGGAAGCAGTTTGTCAGTTACACACCAGGACCTGCAGTAAAGACTGGGGTTTGCAAAATCAAATGCAACATATAAACAAATAGGATAATCATTTCCAGAAATTCCAATAGCCTGCCTTTGCAGGCTGATTCTGTTCTGAGCTTTAGAACTTAAGCTTCACATTCATGCCTTCAACAGCATTCACGTTTCATTCATTTGGTTCCATAGCACCTAACAAGGAGCTGCTGACGTTTCTCCATCTAAGTTCAGGCCTTTAGTTTCTCTTAGGAAAGGCCATTTCAGCAGTTTCTAGTTGTGAAGAAAATGACAGGACCACCTTACCACCTTTTCTTCTATCAGCAGCTTGATTCTGGCTTTCAGCTTCTCCTCTTGCTGTAGCTTTTCCTTGTTCAGCTTCTCCTTCTCGGCCAGATGCTCCTGTAGCTTTTCTTGCAGCAAGATCTTCTGAGTTTCCTGAGAACTGCTGATCTTGATCTGAAGGAAGAGAAAAGCAAATTGAAGCTGAGGGGGAACAGGAGCAACTAAGGAGTCATTTCCATGTTTTTCTTTAAAAAAAAAAAAGAAAGATTTATTTATTAGTTTATACATACAAGAACTGGGGTGTAGGCCAGTGGTGGCGGGGGTGGTGAGAGGATTTACCAGAGACAGAGTGGGGAGCAGAAAAGGCGTATCTACTGAAATACACTGCTGAGGGGAGCAGCAGGGAGGCAGGAGAAGTCTGCTGTGTCATGTGGGAAACTCCCTGGCCAGGGATCGAACCCAGGCTGCAGTAGTGATAGCGCTGAGACTTAACCCCTACGCCACCAGGGAGGCCCCCTCCATGTTTTCCTTTTTATAAATTGTGTACCTTTGAGTGGGAAGGACAAATATTCATACAAAACTTTCTTGAAAACACAGAGCATACTAGGCTTGGCCAAGGTACTAATTGGAAAGAAGTGGAGCACAGTGGTTAAGAACTCAGCTTCTAGATCCAGATAGAACCTCAGCTCCAGTCCTTTCTAGAGGTTACTAATGAAATCCAAGATCTTAGAGCTGCAAAGATTAAATGAGACAATGGCGGGCTTTGCGCACAGTGTGTAGTAGGTGCTCAGTAAATGGTAGCTAGAAGTATTAGCTTTTATTTGCTGAGAAAACACAGTGCTGGCTGAGAGAAAACAGTGCAGTAGGGTCAGCAGACCTGAGCTTTTTCCTGTGTGACATTGAAACAATCACTCTGAACTTGAAGTTCATGACTGTAAAATAAGGAGCATGGGTGGGATTGGGACTGACTGTTGTCTGCAGGTCACGCCTGGACCACCGCCTCTTTTTGCAAGTAGTTTTTTTGCCCCTGTTTTTATTTTATTTTTAATTAACTGACTAATTTTCTTACATCATTGATTCCTCTATTTGTATTTCTGTAAAGTATTTGATTTCATTTTATCGGAATAGGGCCTTGCCCACCAAGCTCATTCACCTACGCGTCGCCTACGGCTGTTTCTGCTCTTCAGCTGGGGAGGTGAATAGGCCTGACCGACTGTGAGGCCTGCAGAACCTAAAGTTTTACCATCTGACTCTTCACAGAAAAAAGCTGCAGACCCCGGGACTAGATGACGTCCGTGCTTGATTGCAATGCGTCACCACTACGCCACCTTTCTCCCATCCTCGTCTGTGCCTATGTAACTTGCAGTACCGCCCCGGATCCTGCCCCTGACATGTGCCTCAACCAAGTGACTTGCTTGGTCCAATGGGATGTTAGCAGACAAAGCACCAGCAGAAGCCTGACAAGCCTGCTGCTCTTCTGTTTCCGGCTTCCTGGGTTAGCGCCATGAGAACATGGCGGAGCCAATGTGCTGGAGGATGAAAGACACGTGGGCGGCATGGAGCTGCTCCAGCTGAGGCCAGTCTAGAGCCACAGAGTCGGCCGACATCCAGACACGTGGGCAAGCCCGTCCAAGTGGGTGAACCACGTGGCAGCTGACTCCAGGCCTAGCAGAGGTGGGCAGGAATGGCGGAAGGTAGCTAACACCTTGTGGCTGTTCATGATGCAGCGTTATGGCAACAGCTCCCAGAATGATAGAACCCCTCAGGGTCATGTTGCCTCTAAATTGTAGCCATTATGTAATTTTTGGTAACTTTGCTGCCTGAACTGTAGCTAGAGCACTTCTTCCACCTCATTTAATGCATGCAATTTTTAAGTTCTGATGGCGCTTAAGTCTTAGGTTTTGACCAGAGGAAAACAAGCATCCTGTCTTCGCCCTTGCCTTCAGGGAGATCCCGCAGCCCTGTCTGAGTCTCTTCATGTGCAAATGGAGATACCATTTCACCTTTTGGAGGGTGTTCATGAACAGGATTAACGTGCACAATGCCATATAAATGCTGAGGAGGAACTGAAATAAACTTTCGAAATGAAAAGAATACCTGAAGCTCCTGGGTGTGGCTCGTAATTTTCTTACAGTGTTCCAGAACATATTTCAGATACAAGGAGAATCCTTAAAAAGACATACAAGGAGAAGGTTAAGAATCAATTCAGTTCACCTGCCTTGCCTCTTGGGGAAGGACTTGTGAAAGGTCGATGGAACTGGAGCCATTTTAAAACAGTCTGTGAGCCGTGGCAGCGACTCCCGTTGCTGTTCCCTTTAAACAGGATCAAACCTCTGGACTGGGCCAAGCCACCAACATTCCACAAAGCCAGCAACAGCAGGAATAGCTGGTTTGAAAGGACTGATAAAAAGAAACTTTCACTTGCTTTCACCAGGTGACCCCACCCCTGATCATTTCACTTCTGAGTTTGACGGCAAAGGGGAAGAGTAAGAGAAAAAAAGTGGATGGATCCCAAAGGAGTTGAAACTCCAGACCTCATGCTCCTGACCCGCTGGGAGGGAAGGACAAGGTGAGACTCAGGGAGGGAAGAACAGCTTCCCAAAGAGGGATAGAGTGGGGGAGGAGCTGGGGAGGGGAAAGATGAAGGAGGAAGAGGGCAGAGCATGCGTAGCTGGGGCCTCAATCTCTCACAGTGTTACTTTCTGAGAATTTCCAGCGGGAAGAGTGAGAAGAGTATTATAATAACGGTGATTAAGCATCAAGCACCTGTTGTGTGCATGCCAGCAGTTTGACATCTGACATCTTCTAATTGTTATTAAAAAACCCAGCAAGGAAAGTGTTTGCATTGATAGGTGCGATGACAGGAGCTCAGCAAGTGGGTGGCAGGATGAGCTCGCTCTGTCCTAAAGCTGTTCTCTTACTGAGACCTGGATGCTTGAGCACAAAGGGCTGGGTTGGCTAATGTGAGGTGTGAGTTGGGAGAGGTGTGTTGTGAAGGTATCAAGATGGTGGAGGTGGGAGTGGCAAGTTGGCACAGTTGACGTTGGCTTGGGTTATAGGAGCTTGGTGGGTGCAGGAATTGTGGTGGTTAGACTGAGCTGGGAATCTTCTGGAACACACATGCATGGTGGTGTTGACCAGGAGAACACTGTCCTAGAAACTGATTTCATGGAACTTCGAGTATCTCCTGGTAGAGTTCTATATGGAGGGCTACATCTGCGACCTATGACCCAGGGTAAGACCCCATCATGGTAGAATCCACAGAGGAATTAAAGGGAGAGGGAGTTAAGGATGTTAATGGGGGTCTAGGGGGTTTGCTCACATTTCTAGAGTTGATGGACTGTAATGATAATCGGGTTTTCCCCCTTTGGGAGAAGGAGCAATTCTTTATTATATTTCTAGTTTACAAAAGCTACATGCATCTGTTACACAAATTCAAACACTACAGAAGTCTCTATCTTCACTGGCCGGCACACAATAGACCCATGATCAATAATTGTTGCATGACCGAGTGAAAGTCAAGGTCCTCTGCAATCCCCCACAGTGGGGCAATACTCCCAACCATCTTTATATCTCTTTCTCCAGATGTTTCTTTTTTTTTGGATACCAACACTTTAAAAAACAAACATGGGAGTACACATGCATATTTTATCATCATTTTTTAAATTAAAAATAGTATGTATCTTAGATATCTGAGCAAGAACAATTTCCTATGTAGAAAGCCTTTTCTTTGCAACAAAGTCTTGTGGAAACAGTCACAAACAACTGGGCTTGCAAAGAAAAAAATGTGAGGAGTCCTTTCTTTCCCTTATCGAAAGAAGCACGAGAAACCAGGCAGGAGAATTGTAGAATCAACTCTCACGACTCCTTCTTAGATATTTCCTATCTTCCTGGCTGCACCACACAGCCAGCTCTACACCCATCGGACCTTTAGTAATAACGCCAGCCTGCTGGGCTGCTCCTGACACCGCCCGACAATACCTGAAGCAGTTTCCCTCTACATTCCTCGAGCTGGATTCCCTGGGCTTTATCAGCTAGCTTTGTAGGGGTTTTGATCTCTTAGGACAATATTCTAAAAGGCAGATGGAATGGAGGTGAAGAGCAGGGATTTTATGTCCAGAGGGAGCGGGAGGGAGCCCCAGTTCTACCACTCGGCAGTGGGGGTGCACAGGCTATTGTCAAAATTACGAAGGCGGCCTGGGAAGGATTCTCTGGGCTCCCACCCAATGGGGTGCTCAGGACCCATTTGGGGTCAGAGGGGGACAGGGCAGGGGTTCCTGGTCAAATCACCTGGTTGAGTAAATCAAGCTGCATTGCCTGGGCATAGGTCCATCTGGGTGCCACCCATGCTTAGGTCAAGTGAAATTGACAGGCATTTGCTGCCGATGACACCACTGCCATTTACTAAGGCTTGCTGGGGCCCAAGGTGTAGAACTGTTTCACAAATCACGTCATGGAGTCCTCAAACCACCCCATAAATTCTTATCCCTTTTTCATAAATAAGGAAACGGAGGCAAACAGGAATTAAGTCACTTGCTCAAATCAACTAGCAAGTGCACGGTTGAGACTTGAACCTTGGCAGCTGGCTCCAAAGCCCAAACCATTCTGCTTTAAGCCAGATGGGGCTTGACTTGGGCGAGGCAGCTCACCGTAGGGAACAAAACCTCTTAGCTCTGTCTCTGCCCAGATTATTGACAGAACCTGTCCTCTGGGAATTGGGGATGTACCTGCTACTCTCTGGATCGTCCCAGGGAGTGTGGAGTCACAGAAAAACATACAAATGTTAGGATCACCATGATGTCATACACAGAGGCCTAGCCCTACCATGTCCCTGTTGTGTGACCTTGAGCAAGTTTCTTAATGTTCTTGAGACTCAATTTCCTTACCTACAAAATAAAGACAAGAATAGTATCCAGTTCACTGGGTTGTGGGGGGATTAAAAGTAGACAATGCGCATAAAATGCCTAACATGCTAGTAAGCACCTAGGAGGGGCTAAATAAACCATGTTTCCTGCTCTTCTAGGAACTGTGAGCACAGAAGGCGCTCAGGAATGCTTGTGGCTCTGACGAGTGGGAAGTACCTTGAATCTCCTCATCACCTACTCGTACAACAGTTTATGAGCCAGTTTCTTCATTTGCAAATGAGGATAATGGTCGCTGCCTCACCGAGTGGCTGTAAGGATGGACCGAGGTAATGTACGGAAAATCCTTAGAACAGCAACTAGAGTATGAGCGTTTCACGCTGAAGGTTGGCCACCATCAGCACCATCCTCACCTTCGCATCGCTGTCATCATCCTCACCCCACCCCCATCCTAATCATTATCACCACCATCAGGGCCGTTGTTGTCATCTCCATCCTCACCACCATAACCATCACCACCATCATCGACATCCCCTTCCTCACCACCATCATAATGAACGCCATCATTGTCTTCACCATCAACACCACCCCCCAGCCAACCTCACCATCACCATCCTCACCTTCATAACCTTTGCTCCCTCTCCTCCCCCTTCACCTCCTTTCCCTTTTCCCCTTCTTTCCTTCCTCCTCCTCCTCTTGCCTCCTCCTCCTTTCCAGTGTAGATGGCTCTGTGTTAGGAGTTAGTTACAGTAGCATAGAGTATAGAAAATACTCTTTCTTTCAACCTTTTGGGACCCTATCATGATATTGCTTATACTGGAAGATCAGATGCCTTTCACCATCAACTCCCCCTCCTGCAGAATGGACTAGAAATGGGTCCTACTCTCCAGTCTTCCTGTTATTACCTTCCACCCTTCTTCTCTGACTTCTTAGAACCAAGGACCTATAATCCCAGAATATAGTCTGTGTTCCGCCATCATTATTTCATTGTTCTGTAGGGTATTATTTCAAGAGATGTCAGATGGGGCTAAGGGCAGCAAGAAAAGAGACCTGCATTTTGGGAGCCCCATATTCTCTATCCTGTTCTTTTGGACCCACAGGGCATATCAGTATAGAGCCTGTTGCTCAGGTCTCCTGACTCCATGAATTTAGGGAAAAACGTGGCTGGCCTGAGAAATACTACCTGATGCAAGTCTTACTCAACCTTTCTAGAATTTCTAGCCTGACAGATAAACCCACGAGGTTAACACATGACCATACTTAGAGACGCAGGCTGTGGTGCCTGGAATGGTATTGGCTGGGACCAAATGGTGGAGAGGGAACGTGCACAAATGGCTTAGCCACCATTACTAGGACAGGTCATGGCCTGTCTTTTCAGTTCCAATCTTAAAGAACAACTACACCTGTGGTCCACGTTTCACCTGATTTCATGTATATTCCAGTCTGCCAGGATTACAGCAGTAATGCTGGTATTGGGGAGCCCCTAGTTGTTGGGATAAAACCAGACCCTTCTTTATGCTGTATGCGAAGGGCAGGGGTACTTATCTTGTTTTTGTCTTTTTTTTTTTTTTTTTTAAATAACTTTGCATCACCTTCTGGATTGCTTTGGAGACATCCTGGCTGGGGATGTTGAATCGGTAGAACTGAAAATCACACCTCTATTCTCATTCATTCCTGCAAGAATGTCAAATTCCTAAGCCTCTCATAAGGATTTGGCAAGGAGCATTAACAATCTCTAAATGTGTGGCTCCTCAGAGTTTGGCTCTGCATCTTCTCCCTTCTCATTCGATACTTCCTTTCTAAGTGTTACCAATCATGACTATGACTTTATTAATCCACCCATCCATCCATCCACCCATCCATCCCACAGATATTAAGAACCTACTATTTAGCACATGTTCTTCTGGATTCTGGGGACACACCACTAATATCTAGATAAAACCTTGGCACCCCAACTAGGATGTCCCATAGATACCTCACACTCATCTTCTTCCTCAAACC
>PVIJ01007410.1:0-28460 GCA_004024925.1 Scalopus aquaticus | reverse complement strand
ACTAATATCTAGATAAAACCTTGGCACCCCAACTAGGATGTCCCATAGATACCTCACACTCATCTTCTTCCTCAAACCTGGTCTCTGTGTTCAGTGTTCTGCATACTCTGGTGTAGGTGAAGGAACTACCTCTGTCCTTTTGTACTGCAGAAGCCTGAAGACTTATAGACACTTTTCTGTCATTTCCCTTCAATCATATCCAAGTACATCACAGAAGCCTGTTGATCGAGCTCTTAAATGTCCTTGGAATATTCTTTCTCCGTCCTCATTCCTGCCCTCGTGTGGGCCACCCCATCTCTTTGACAGCTTCCTAACGGGTTCCCTGGTATGCTCTGTGTTGACCCCACATTTTCCACTTGTGTCCAAGATGGTTGCCTCCAAATGCAAATCTCTTCCAACAGTTCCTTACTTAACACTTTGTGGCCCGCTCACGTATTAGTACGTGTTTTGTCACCAGTATCAGGTGGCCACTCACGTATTAATACGTGTTCATCTAGTCTCTGGTTTTTCATGCCACGGTGGATTTATTTGGAACTATTAGGAGTTATTTCTTGGATCGTACTCAGTCTAGAAGCTTTACACATTGTTTTGGTGCAAGTGTAAGGTGTTTTATGAGAGACATTACAGTTTTTTAATATCCAGTAGTTCAGGAGTTGTGTGTGTTTTATTGAATGCTTCTACCATTCATGCGGTGGCACAGAAAATGGCCGGCGCCAAGGGCTGGTAAATTTAAAGGGCACCGGCACACGAAGTGTTAAAACTTTTCATGGGCTTCTTGCTGGTCCTGGGACAAAGCAGGGCTTCTTACCAGGGTCCTGCAAACGTCCTGCAGACCTTCCTTACCAGTCCTGCCCCATCCTGTACCCTCATTTCTCTTGGCTCCTTTTGTTCCTCATGCTCCCCACCCCACCCCACCCCATGGCTCCCTTTGCCCCAAATGTTCTCCCTCCCCCTCTTTGGCAAATAACTCCTATGCATCTTGCAATGCCCTTCCCCCCCCCGCCCCCAGATCAGAGTCCTGCACTTCTTCTTTGTAGCAACTGTCACTGTGAAAGTTTTATATGTGATTTTTCAGTGAAGGCCCACCCTAGATTTTAGGGTCGTCAAGACTGTAAGATCTTTGGGGGCAGGGATAGTGTCCCAATATTTTATAATGAAAAACTCAAATATAAAGTTGGAGGGATTTTAGTGCCAACAGCAATACATCTATGACTTAGATTCCACCAGTTTCTGAGCCCTTTGAGGCCTGTCCAGCACCTGCCTAGTGTCTAGCAGGCATGAGCTGAATCTTTGTTGGTCAAAGCGGTCCATGTCTTTCCTCCTCCAGGAGAATGAAGATGTGATGTATATAAGCAAGGCTGTTTCCTAGCATTTTCTGCATGTGTGGAAAACTGGAAACAACCTGAATGCCCCCAATAGGGGACTGGCTAAATAAATTAGGGTACAGTCTACCCGATGGGGTTCCTTGTAGTAACGATGCTGTTCATCTGTGTGGCTGGACATGGGTGTTTCTGACATACCATGCGGAGAAAGACCAAAGAAAATTGGATACAATGACACTAGTTTTTTTGTTTTTTCTTTTTTGTAAAACTGAAAAATCAAATTTTTTTAATCAATGAAAAGCAATTCTTGATTTTTAGCAATCAATACATTTTTAGCAATAAATCAATAAATACATAGGTAACTCCTACTCTGTGCCAGGTACTGTTCCAAGCACTTCACCTAGAACAAAGCATTTTAATCCTCACAGCCTCCCTGAGGGACAGGTAACCTCATTATCACCATTGCACAGGAGAGAAAACTGAGGCACAGAGAGGGTAAGTAACTCTCCTCAAACCACACAGCCACTTCCATGAGAAAATGCCTTGGAGGTTACACAGAACATCCAACAGTATTGACAAAGCAACTGCAGGGAGGACACTCTCACTGCCATGGGAATGCAAAATGGTGAAGCCACTCAGGAAGCAGCCGGGTGGTTTCTTACAAGGCTAAACACGCGCTTGTCACACCAACCACGAGCCAGCGCACTCCTACGTATTCACCCAGAGGAACTCAAGACTTACCTACACACAAAAACCTGCCTGCGAAAGGTCTGTGGAAGCTTTATGCGTAAACCCCCAAAGCTGGACGCAGCCAAGATGTCCTTTCGCGGATGGAGGATAAATAAACTATGGGGTGAGGACAAAGAAATGTTCTTCAATGCACCACGAAGCCACAAAATGACATAGAGGAAAAGGAAATACCTATTTCTAAGTCAAAATGCCAAATCTGAAAAGTGGTATAATTCCAATTCTGTGACATTCCGGGAAAAAAAACACCAATATAGAGACAGTATAAAAATCACAGTCTGCGGAGGTTGGGGGGAGGGTGGAGGTGGCAGAAAGGGGTGATAAGGGGGAGCACAGAGGATGTTTAGGGCCATGAAACACCCTGGGCGATGCTCTAAGGGCGGACGCATTTGTTCAATCCCACGGGATGTCAGCCCCACCGGGGGGAACCCGGATGTAAACCGTGGGCCTGGGTGATTATGGCGTGTCTGCGTCAATTCCTCAGGGGTAACCAACGTGCCTTTCGGTTGGACTTGGTAACAAGGGAGGCCATGCACGTGTGGAGCCGGGGGGAGTCCAGGAAATCTGCACCTTCCTGTCAACTTTGCTGTGAACCTAGAATTGCTCTTAAAGAAAAAAATGTTAACATACATCTAATGGTAGTTACTTCTGAGAGATGGGATTTGAAGTAACTTTCCCTTGGCCTCCGTCATGCCTCATTCCCCCCAGTCATGTCTCACGTGCGTGTGTGTGTTTCAAGGAAAATTGCTTCTCAAGAGGAGAAGCCGAGGCAGCCAGGAGACGGGAACACTTGGTGGAGCACCTAGGGGGCCTCCTCAGCAGATGTCTCACCGTGGAAGGTTCTACGCGGCGTGTACAAATCATGCAACTAACAGAAAAAAGCCCCAGTGACCTTTGTCCGAGCTGGATAACTGGATCCCCAGGTCTTGCAGGAGACGCTCGGTGTCCTCCAGCCAGGACAGGGCTCCTCGCACGATGTCCAGTGCCACCATCTGGAGCCCCGACACGGGCGGGCTGGTCTGCAGGCACTGGAGAAGGTCCACCTCCTTCTTCAGGTCTCTGCTGCAGCCAGACATCCTCATGCAAACCTGGAGGGAGACGAGATGGTGAGGACACAGACACGGTCACCGCAAGTAGCCTGACGTGATCTGCCAAGAGTCCCACAGCCTTGAAGCGGCCAGGTCCTGCCTGGACGGGACTGGGCCCACCCAGTTTATTCTTTTGGGGAGCAGCTTTTCCTGATGGATTTTGCACTCTGACCTGGAATTTTGATGGTCAGAGACCTGAGTTCTAGGGACAGGTGATTAGTTCCAAAGTTAAAAAAGCAAGGGGCATTTTGGCTGAAACAAGAACCAAATCTGGCTGCCTCTGTTCATCCTGATTCTTGCTGAGATCAACACACAGGCTGGTCCGAAAGCGGGGTTTCCTATTTGAAGAGTGCTGACAAGCCTGTGTTTGCATAGACTCCCCAAATAGCAGCTGCTGATTTCCAGAGAAAGCAGAAGCAGCTGCCGGCTCGGATAAGCTGTGTCCCTGTCAGGGTTCTCGGTGGATCTGTGGGGGCGGCCAGACGCTCTGGTCCTCGCTCTTCCAGGGACAAAGCCACAGCGGTGAAAATAGCCTTTGCATTGCTGGGCCACAGGAGAAAGTGTGACTCAGAGCAAGAATGGTCTTTGGTTTCTCTGTAGATAACAAGGGGTTGTTTTCTTGGCCAGGGCCTGGGGCCTCCTGACGCCAGCACCTGGAGTGGCTGGGGGCGCCATTCCTGGGCCACACCAACTCCACACCACCATCTTGGAGGCCCTTTGTTTTCTCCAACAAGAGGGGGGAGAAAGAAAGCTGACGTGTTTCTGCCCAACGCTCCACGGAAGCGGAACCCTTTCCCAAACGAGGGGCCCCAACTTGAGACCCAGAGGACACCGTGAAGGCAGAGGGGGGCACCTGGCAGCTGTTTAAGGAGGACTTCAGCCTCTCCATATTCTCTGTGAGCTCCTCCTGCTTGGAACTGCTGAGCTGGGTCTCCTTCTGGAGGCTCCACTTCTTCTGCTGGAAGTTGATGTTGTCCTCTGTGACCTGGGTGATCTTCTCGATTAACTGGTGAGAAGAGCAAGAGGTTTAAGAGGCAGGTGACTCAGGGAGGGGCACCAGAGAGCTCCCCTCTCTGCAGGTCCTGCCGGGGCTGGGTGGGCGCTCTGTGGGGAATGGCCTGTCACCCAGACGCTTCCGGGGACCAGAGGTCATTGGAACCGGAGGCCTGTGCGGTTGTCACACGTTTGTTCCAGATTCTCCTGCCTTGTGGCGATGATTCATAACACAGAGCCTGATGCCAGGACTTTAGGTAGAGAAGGCCCCCTTCTCTCTAGCCAACAGCAGCCGCCCACGGTGTTTTCTCACCTGCTTGGACACGGAGGGTGGGAAAGAACGGGAAGAAGGACAAGCTGGTCACGACAGCCGGAGGCCCACTGCCCCATTGATCTTTGCTCTTCAGGAGGAACACGCCAGGGCGTGTGGTTGGGGGTCAGGCCACCCCCTTTTCCCGCAGAGCTAACAGAGGTTAAACTGTTGTGTCTGGGGACCAGAGATAGGCCTGAGGGGTTTCGTTTGATTTTCACAGAAACATTTCAAGGGAGTTTAACTGGCTTTTACTTTAAAAGCCAGGAAATCCCGTCAAATCAAAACAAACCTTTATGGTGTAGCAACAGCGTGAAAAATAAGTGTCTCTAACAACAACAGAAGCAGATGCTCCAGGGCCTGGCACCCCAGATCCCCGAAGACGAGAGGGGGAGCCCACCCACCTGTTGATCGGTGATGGGTTTGTCCTGGATCGGCTTCACACGTCCATAGGTGGCCTTGATGACCTGGCTCCTGAAGTGCTCCAGCTGTGGCACAAAGGGGGAAACTGAGTCAGAGGGGACAGCTGGGGGGACAGCCTGGGTGGACCCTTCCCATTGCCCGGGTCCAGGAGGAGTCTCACGGTAGTGACAGGGTCCTTCAGACCTTCACCTCTGTCTGGATGGGGAGGAATCCATGACAGGGAGCGCACAGCAGGCTTTAATCACTGGGTAGGCCTGTCTGCTAGCCCAACCCGCCCACGTGGTCAGCGCACACACGTCCCAAGCCCTCAGAAGTGCCATTTGCTGCCAATTATCCAGTGGGAAGTCTGGGGCCTGGAGCACTCTTCCCTAATTGCTAAGCTGGCACCAGACTGTGAAATAAATATTGAGGCTGTCAGACCCAGCCAATTGTGTAATCAGCAACCGTGCCCAGGGCTCCCGTCTGCATTTTGTGCCTTGGACTGTACGTGTCTCCAGGAATGTGTCTTTGGATTCCTCACTATTTCCTGGAGCCTGGTACAGTGCCTGGCACCCAGTAGGTGTCCCCCAAAGACTGGCTGAAGCCTCGTATGTAGGGCCAGGGTCCTCTGCCTCAGCTCCACCAGCAGCTATTGAGTGCCTCCTTGGTGCTGGCATTTTCAGGTGACAGTTGATGAAATACTGTGGTTCAGTCAGATTGGGGCTTTTAAGACTACGAGTTCAGGTGGCCCAGGCACCATGAGAGATGAGAGGCCAAGAAGCCCAACTTTCTCCGGGAACTCACCAACATGGCGGCCTTGAGCTTGCGTTTTGGTTCCCTGGCAAAATGTTGCAGAGGACACTAAAACCCAGGTCTGAAGGGACCACAGGGGTTACTGAATCAACTTAAAGGGCCGCAGGACACAGGTGCTCACTGCACCCGGGGAGTCCTGGGGAACCAAGCGGTGGAATGAAGCGTGTCTTGAGGACACCTCCCAGCCAGGCTGCCCTGGGCTTTCATGGCTGAGGGGAGGGTCCCAGCTGGCCCGCAGAGGGGATGACGCAGAGAGAGAGGGTCTTGCAAATGATGGCCTCCCACTGCCGTCGAAGACACGCGTGGGGCTGCGTGGGGTGGAGGGACAGTTCTATGGATGGTGGCTCAGTCTTGGGGTCACCTGCTGCACAGGGAGCAGGGCCGTGGAGGTGAGCAGGTGTGTGGGGAGGCCGGGGTGACCGAGAGGAACCTCCTCTCTGTCTAGAGTGTTAGCCTCCCTGGGGTGTTCTGGGGTGACCTCTGCCCAGAGTCACTGCCAGGACCTGGACCCTTTGGCAGGCAGCATAGAGCACACCCCGAAATGGGTTGGGGGTACAGAGTGCAGGAAAGGCGAGGGGGTAGCCCAGAGCACAAAGGGGGCCCCAGATTGGCAGGCTCTCTGCCCTGCAACGGGTCGGCACCCTATGGAGAAATGATGGGGGGAGTGATGGTGGATGTTAGTTGAAGGGGCTTAACCACAGTCAGCATGTGACTCAACTCCCATGAGCCTCTGCGGTCCATGGACAGAGCCTGGCCACGTGCCTCATAGCCTGGCCAGCACCAAATGGCAGGCCCTGGGTGCTGGCAGGGGTGGCAGGGAGGGAGCCAAGGATTGTGGTTCTATAATTTTTTTTTGTGGTTCACAGAACCTTGTGAGAATCCAATGAGAGACATGCCAGGTCCTGCCCCCACCTCCAAAAAATAAAAAAGCACAAACACATGTAAACGTAAAACCTTCAGTCCCCTGAAGCGTGGACGCCAGGGGAGGGTTCAGGAAGAGGATGCCGGGAAGGGGCCGGAGGGGCCATATTCCAGAGGGTCAGCACCTCCTCCTTGGCTTCCTGCTTGTTCTCCCTGGGCCTCTGTTAAAGCCTTGTCTGCCTACTCTGGCCCCCATGTTCCGGCCATACGTTGGGGGCGGCGGGGCCTGGGTCATCTTGGCCCAGAGCATTAGAAAAAATGGCCCCAGGCCAGCGCGGTCAGAGCCTGCTCACCACCTAGAACCTTCTCCAGCGCCCCTGGGCTTTGACATCCTGGATGTTACTCAATTAAGAAAAGTGTCATTTCCTGATGGACACTGACAGTGACAGCTGCTGGGGGCCCAGAGGAAGAAAAATGGTAGTGATTATTAGGACAAACACTGTGAGGGAGAAAGGACTGGCAATACCATTGTGGGTCAGAGGCTCAAACTCCCCAAGAGGGACAGACAGAGCCAGGATCGGCTGCTCAGTTAAGAGTCCCGCAACCGCAAATGATGAAAGTGCGCGGCTTGCCGGCAGGGAAAGGCTTCGTGGCCTCGTGGGGGTGCAGAAACCATAGAAAACTTCTGCCTGGAGACAAGCAGGAGTGCGAAACCACAGTGTCTTCCTCCTCGTCCCCACCAGCCCCGAGGGTGCAGGAAACCGGGGGCAGGTGGGCCAGTGGGGGGCTCCGGAGCCTACCTGACCTACTGCCCTTTCCAAATTGCCTCTAATGAGGTTCTCTCTGTTCCCCATTTCTTGTAGCTGAAGCAATTTCCTTCTGGAATCCTCCTGAAGCTTCTCTTCGACCTGAAATGATGATGAAAGCATGCTCTCGCTGCTAATGTGATCCTAATGCACTCTGGGGAAATTCTTCCAGGAGGTCTAATGGCCGTGGGGACGGCCCAGAAGGTGGGGGCCCTGCAGCCCATGTGGCAGGGGTCACACTGGGCAGGGGTGGGTGGAGGCAACCCCCCAAGAGGCCAGCCCTTAGGGGAGAGGGCAGAGCCCAGCACCCTGGGCTCAACTCTGTCCTGTCCCGGGCTTCAATCCCAGCTCCAGCCCCTAACAGGCTCTGGGACCCTGAGCGAGCCGTGCAGGGACTGGTGTTCTCACCCTCCTGTCAAATGGGTGATGACACTGGTTAGGGCTCTATAAGTGTGCTAGGTGTTGTTGTCCACTATAAAAGTGGACAGGAACAGCCACCTTGCAAGGTCCTTCTCATGGCACCAGGAACTGGCTCCTGATGGGTAAATGTTACTTTTTGGTTAATTTTCATAACTATTTGTCAACACCATGTTGAGCACATTCACTAGAGCAAACTTCTCTGGGAGGTTTGCTAAACAATGTCTCTTGGGAATTACAGCCTATAAAAGAAGGCGTTTTAAGTGGGCAAAGTTGCCCTTTCACTGGTCCTTGCTTGGGTGATAGTCAATGGAGAGCCTGGGCGCGTTCAATGCTACCCTCTGCTGGCCATTATAGGAGTCTGCAGTTGCTCAATTCATTTCCCCCCCAAAAAATAATTTGGGAGAGCCAGCTGAACCCAGGACTCTGGCGTGCCATCAGGAAATGAGGCAAATGCTGCTAAATAACCCCAAATTCAGTGGCCACCCTGCTCCCTCCTTCACGCCAGTAGATTCTTCCTGCAGAACTTGTGTAGGACCCCAGCCAGGCAATGAGCACCTCTGATCTGTGACAACTGGTTGCCCTGACTCTGGTCTGTTTCCTTCTGGTTCATCCTCGCTGGTGCTGGGAGGGCTACCAAGCTGCACAGCAGCTTTGCCTGGCAGAACTCTGCAGTGACACAAATGCTCTGTATCTGCACTAATACCACAGCCATGAGCCACATCTAGTTATTGGACACTGGTGTGGCTGAGGAACTGAATTTAAATTTTTTTTAAATTTTATTAATTTCAAAGTAAACAGTTGAATGAGGCTCGTGGCTGTGCCTAGTGGTGGGCATAAGACAAAGCTGGCTTCCCACCTTCTCTTCTCCACTTATTGGCTATGTAGCTTTGGTAGGTACTTTAGAAGTGGCTAGTAGCCTTGAGTCTCTTGTCTAAAACAGATCATAGAGCTGTTGTGAGGATGAAAAGAGATGCAATGTTTGGCCTAATGACTAGTACATGAGACACTGTAGTTATCATTTTGCCATCATTATTGATTGAGGATGTAATCACACCAGCCTCCTGTTCAAAAACTATCAGAAGTTCCCCATACCTATGTGGTATTCAGCCTGAGCACTGCAACTAATGCAAAACCCCAAGCCAAAGACTCAAGAAACCCACATGGACCCCAAACAAGGTAGATAAAAATGAATCCACACCTAGATTACTTAAAATGAAAGTGCTGAACATTCAGGGAAAAGAAAATCTTAAAAGCAGTCAGAGAAAGCTTATACAAAGGTACAATAGTTATACTTACAGGTGACTTCTTATTAGAAACAAGAGCCAAAAGACAATAGACAATAGAGCTATCTAATGCTATTGATAATGCACTGGAAGAAAATCAACGCCACATAGAATTCAATACTTAGGCAACATGTGTTTTAAGAGTGAAAATCTGAAAATGTATAATTAACCTTATGGTCTTTAGGGGTACTGCTGAAAGAAGAGTAAAAGTAAAAACAAAATAAAACAAAACAAAAAACCTCAGTTAATGTTGAATTTTGTTAAGTCAAGATGAATCCTTTGCCTGAAACATTTCCAAGCTAATATAGAGAAAAATGGAACGACAGAAAATAATCACCTTGAAATAAGTCAAAGAAAGAGAAAAAGGAATACAGCCCAGATGGCATAACTGGTGCTGAGGAAGAAGATAAATGTAAAACCCAACATACAAGCAATTACATTACATATAAAGGGACTAAAAGGTCAAGATCGTCAAACTGGATTTTATACAAATGATACGCTATTTAGGACTGCTACATCTAAAGGTTAAAACAAAGTTTGACAGAAAAAAATATGGAAAAGATATGCCATGAAAAGTCTAACCAATAAAAAATCCAGGGACCTGTGTTAATGACAAGGTAGACTAGTTAAAAGGTACTGCTAGAGATGAAGAGTGACATTTTATGATGGCCGAAGGTTTCTTTTCAACAGAAAATATTAAAATTCTAAATTTATATGCACCTATAATATATAAATATATATTTATATATTTCTCAAAATATATAAATCAAAAACTGGCAATACTAAAAGTATACATACACAAGTCCGCAATCAAGGTGAGATTTAAAAACCCACATCTCTCAGCAAATGATAGGACATACAGACCAAAAAAGATAATACTGAGAGCATTTAAATTTGAACAACATTCTTGGAAAAATTGATTTAAGGGGCCAATTCTTTTCCAGATAAATTTACAAAGATGCTATGAAGGCAGTCTAGGGTAGTCATTACTTTGGAGTCAAGAAGACCTAGATTCAAATTCTGACCCAACTACTTTATCTGAACAAACTTTAGTAACTTCCCTTACCTTTATGTGTCTCAGTTTTTTCAACTGTAAAGGTGGGTTAATACCAATACTGACCACATGGGTTCACTGTGAAGATTAAAGGAGCCACCAGGGCCTCCCTGGTGGCGCAGCGGTTAAGTGCTGTGCTGTGGAGCTGTTGGCAGCGGCGACGCGAGTTCGACGCCTGGCCGGGGAGAATCCCACATGGCGCAGCAGACCTCTCCTGCCTCGCCTGCTGCTCCCCTCAGCAGTGTATTTCTGATCTGCCTGTTCTGCTACCCGTTCTGTCTCTGGTGAACCCTCTCGCCGCCCCATGCCTCTGGCCTGTACCCCAGCTTGTATGTAAAAATAAAAAAAAAAAATAAAGGAGCCACCAGCCCAGAGTAGTTCACTGGGCCAACATCACCCTTGCTGTACCTTGCTCTTTTCTCGAAGTGTCTTAGAGATCATGTTTTGTTCGGTAGAACTCTTCTTCAGCTCATCCTTGAGCTTCTTCATTTCTTTCTCCATGTCTTGGATTTGCTGAAAGAGTTTCAATAACGGGAGTCAACTTACCTAGAAGTCTGAATCTTCATAATTCATTTCAGTTGGTTCATTAAGATGGACACCTAGTCTGACATTAGGCTAATTCCCTGAATTAGGGATAGAATTTCCTGAGGGGGATATTCTACATCTGTAGGGCCGAGTAGACTTCTTTTCAGTATAGACATATTGAAAGTACTGAGTAAAAGAATGTGGTTAGTTTCTTTTGAAAATCAACACGGATCCTGGATTAAACAGTACGAGACATCCATCAGCTCATCAGAATCTCTTCTCTTGGGGTGTACTTTTGGGATCAGTGTAAATAAGGACTATTTAGAAGTCACAATGGGCATTGTCTGGGAGAACAGGGCAATGAAAATCTTCTCTTTCCCCATTCGAGGCAGAGAACAGAAATGTCCCAGTGTGGAGAAAAACATGTCTCTACCTCACATCTAGAGTGCTGTGCTTCCCAGTGGGTGGAAAATTAAAACTGGTTGTGAGCAAGGGTTCAGCTGACTTGGGAAATGAATATTTTCATTTTGATGGTCAAATTAGTATTGTATTTATTTTTGCAGTCACCTTCTACATAAGGCAAAGGATACCTTTTTCTCTTTTATGTTTAAGGATCGGTATAAGATAGATGTATTTAATTAAAAACACGTAAGGAAGAATTTTAAAAAGCAACCACTTGTTTATGAAGACACTGATAAAGAGACATGAGAAAGCCAAGGATGGATACAACCTGGCTGTACTCAGGGATCCGCCCCCCCAAATTAAGATTATTGGGTGGTCTGATAAGATGCCTCTGAAAATGGAGATCAATCTAGGAGCCGAATTTGTGCACGGACTCCATGCCTGCAGGTCTGAAGGCTCTGGGTTTTGGGGAGAGCCACTGCGATGAGCTCAGAAGTGTCCATGCCCTCCCTGCAGGTGGACGGAGTCCAGGCTCTCGGACCAGGCCCCACCCTTGCTGTATCACCAGTCTTGCCAAGAGGTCCATTACTTTTCCCTTTTTTGTTGCCAATTGAATTGGAGGCTTATGTTATTGTGAAGTGGAATCCTCCAATATATTTATATTGTGGCCCTAAGCACTTGATGTGAGTCATAAGTGAAACCTGCTTTGTGGAAGCGAGTATTCTAGACAACACGGTGGCCACCGTGGGCTGGCCACCGCAGGTCCAGGGTAGAGGACCAGAATGAACTGCTAGCAGTGTGTGGGGACAGGGGGCCACTCCCCACCCCTCCCCTTCCCCATCCCCATCCCGAGCCCAGCACCAGGGAACCCTGATAAGGGCCTTGGAGCCGGGTGTCCAGAGAGTCTGTTTCTCACGGTCTTTTCACTCATCTCCTCTTTGAGGCCAGAGGCAACAAATCAAAGAATGCTGAGACTTCACTAGTGAAAAAAATGACCATGAAACACCAGCGCTCATGCCGCGCAGGGGAACGTGGCTCCCAGTACCCACCCCCCACCCCCCGAAGGCCACCTACCAATGAAGGGGTTCAACTCACAGTTTTATAGAGTTTTAACTCTTTCTCCTGGCCTTCCCGGAGCTCTTTCTGACTGTCTTCTCTTTTTAGTTCTTCTTTCAGCACTGAGCACTGCAGAGAAGGACAACAGAGAGAGGCCGAGGTCGGCCATGCTTGCAGTAAGAGCAGCTTGGACCCTGGCCTGTCTGAAGCCGAAGTCGGGCTCTGACTGTACCGGCCTGAGCACCAGGCCGCACTTCTGCCTTTGCTTTGGAACTTGAGGCTCTCTCCTGGCCCAGCAGGAGCTGCTCCCTGCTCCCCATGGCAGCTGGAGAACCCCCAGATTGCCAGCTGAGATGAAAGCTAGTCATTTGCACCTTGACTCATCAAATCGCACCCATCACACAAACACTGAGACGTCGCAGGGACCAGGAGTCTGAAGTCTGCACGGAATGCAGTGTTTGCAGAAAGTCAAAATGACATTTAAAAAGCTCCTCAGTGGCTTACGTAAGGCTCCCCTCTCTGGGGGGTGTGTATTCCTGTGTGCACTGAAGTGGGAGGGCAGAAGAGGAAGCCCCCCGGCCTGCACCTGGACTTCCAAACATTCTGCTTGGAAGGCAACTCTGAAAACCACAGGTGCCTGGGAGGGCCATGAGCCAAGTGGTCCTCACCCCAGAGGCCCCCTGGGCGCTCCTGCCTGCGCCCGTGTTTGTCGTTGGGGGAAAAAAATCTGAAATCAGCATTAGAAAGTTTGCTCCATTTGAATATACATCTTGTTTTGAGTCCCGTACATGCTATATTTAAAAAGCTGCAAAAACCTTGGGGCACCCTGCTTTTAGTCTTTTTA
This sequence comes from Scalopus aquaticus, assembly GCA_004024925.1. Lineage (NCBI taxonomy): Eukaryota > Metazoa > Chordata > Mammalia > Eulipotyphla > Talpidae > Scalopus > Scalopus aquaticus. The sequence continues at coordinate 15,534 of PVIJ01007410.1, read as the reverse complement.
GGTGGGTACACCTTGCTTTGGCTCCCCCTTATGCCCTGGGGCACCATCTCACCATGGGAGGAGGGGTAGCTGTGGAATCCAGGGAGGGGTGAAGGAGACTATCGCATCATGTGAATCCACCTTATTTGCTCCCCGAACTGCCTCCCCAACACTACAAAGAGCGATGATGAGGTAACACTCACTCTGGAGCTGAGGGCGTCCAGCTGGTGATTCTTTTCTTTGTTCTCACTTTTTAGCTGATTCACCTCCTGCTTTAGCTGCTGAACCTGCTCATTCTTGGCTAACAAGTCTTTTTGCAAAGAAGACAGTATCCCTGTACGAAAAAAAAAAATCCACAGCGTTCAAAGAGGCAGCAGGGATTCTGTCGTCCTCACCACCGCCACTCTGCTAGTGGGGGTGCCCCTTCCAAGCTGGGCCACCTCTGCAGCTTGCCTGGAATGGAAGAGGTTTATCTCCAACATCGCAGAGCGAGGGCCTTGGGACGGGAAGGCCCAGGCGTTCTCCTCGAGCAGCGTGAGGTGGATGGGACCGAGGCAGAGCAGACGTGTTGGAGGCGAATGAGGGGTGATGGATTCATACTCATCTGAGTTTGGAACCATCTCCACCACTTGTTAGCTTGGGGTCTTACTGCCTACCTCGCACTGTGTCTGCCCACAGAGTGAGCGTAAGGGTTAAATGAGATGATGCATATCAAGTGCACAGCAGCGTGGCTGACCCTCAGTGTGAATGGCGCCTATTATTGTTTGTGGCGCCAGCTCCAACATGGCGCCACAACCGGCCTCCTGGAATCCCCACCCGTGTAGTCCCTCCCACGTGAATAGTGTAACCAGTGTGGTGCGTTGGAATGTGGCTTCCCAGGCTGGGTCGGGAGACACCGCAGTGCCCTCTCTGCTCTCTCTGCATGGCTCACTCTGGGCCCGGCCAACCGCTGTGTTGTGGGGACACCCCAGGAGAGGAGCAGTGGGGGGGCCAGGCCTCCATCCTGCAGCCACACGAGCCAGCCACCCTGGAGGGGGACGGGGGGGGCCTGAGCCCATAGGTGGTGGGATCGCTGCTCCAGCCTTGGGGCAGCCCACGAAAGAGAACAAGTCAGAACTGAGTCCCCCCCAAATTCCCAAACCACAGAAACGCGTGAGATACTAAATATTGGTTGCAGTTTTGACCACTAAATTGTGGGGTGGCTTGTTATGCAGCAGTAGGTGATAACGCATTTTATATTCTACGGTGGTGCGTGGGAGGGGGCACAGACTGCAGGGTTAGTTCACATGGTTCTTTCCTTGGGAGAACATCAGGCCTAGTTGTCTTGGTGGGTCTCAACCAAGAAGGTCGTGAATAAAGAACACACGGTCAAGCATTTCCCTTTGAAGGTCCACTCTGTTCCAGGACACAGCTAATTCCTTGGAAACAGGCCTGGTGGGAAGGGAGGGCGGGGGAGGTGGGCAGAGGGAGGCGGCGCCAAGGATGGGGGGCTCAGCACAGGGATTCAGAGAGACTGTGACCCCCGCGGCTCAGCGGCTGCTTTTACAGCTGTGCACTGGATTCCCGCAGAGCACTGTAAATTGCCCCACCCCAAGCAGCAACCCCAAGCACCCTCGCCCTCTCTAGACCAATTTTTTCCTGCTTGAAAATCCCCAGTGGTTTCCCATCATCCTTAGAATAAAATGCAGACACCTCCTGGCCCCCACCCAGCTTACAGTCCCTATTCATGACACTCTGCGTCCCCACGTTGGCCCCTGGGGCACACCAGTTTGTTTCAGCCTCAGGGCCTTTGCACCTGTCCTCTCTGCCTGCAGTGATGTTCCCTCCCACCTTCCGTGTGCTCTGCCTTTCCCCTGCACAGGGACCTGCCTTGCCCACCGGCTAAGTTCTCCTCCCTTGCCTTAACCTGAGCACTTGGCCACCAGGTTACCTAGTTTTCAAACTTTTCATGACACTGGCTCACCTCTGAATGTGCTTGTTGATTTACCTGTTTACTGGCTGTATGTCACCCACCCCCCAAATGTGAGTGCCATGAGCACTGGGACTGACTGTTGCGCAGGAGAATGGGGGCGGGCGCCTAGTAGGTGCTCAGTAAACACCATCCAGGACTCAAGGGGCCTGGCTATGAGCAGCTGGAGCGCACCTTCCCCTCGACCCCCCTCCTTCAGTATCAAACTACCTGTGGGTCAGTTCAAAAAATGTATTCACTCAGGCCCAGGTGCCCTGGGGTGAAGAGGTAAGATGACGGTACCTTATTTAGTCCACATTTGGTTTGCAACCAATGAGCCGGCTCACAGAGGGGCCCTTGCCACACAGCATCCCGACTCCTTGCTGGCGAGATGCCGGTCTCTGGAATCTTTATCAAATGCTACCCTGGGGACTGGCAATAAAGCTCAGGAGGACAACTCTAATTCAGGGACCCCAGCGGCCTATGGGGCTGCGGAGACCTCTGAGGCTGCATCCAGGCTCAGAGAGAAAGGTGCAGCAGTTGATTGGTGATGTCTGCCCTGGCCTTGGAAGGAGGGAGGGTGGGGGCTCTCGGCCTAGCCGCCCAGGTTGCTCACCTGCCGAGAGGGCTTTGTCCCGCCTTAAGTTCTCACCCTCTTTCTTCAGGTTTGTGATTTCTGAGTTCCTCTCCAACAGGGTCTGGCTCAGCACCTGGCTGTAGCCTTTCTGGAGGGCAGTGACCTGTGGGGGGAGGAACATGATGAGAGGCCAGCCAGCCAGGGCCTGCCATATGCATGGGCACTTCTCCAGGGCTGGGCAGGGAGATTCGGATTGGTCTTTGGGGTCTTTTTAGCTGTAACTAGTGGAAGGGACAGCAGAGGGCATGTTCAGTGACCATCAGTCCATATCTTTGTGCTCACAAAGGGGCTTGGTCATAAATTATTAATTGATACTTAGTAGTAAAATTTAATTATTAATTATAAAATCAATTCCTTCTAATGATAATAACAATAGCTTATATTTCATAGGACCCCTCCCCCCCCCACCCCCACACCCCATTCACAGTCTTCTTGTTAAGGAAAGTATAGGAATCCCTGGCAGCTGCCAAGTCACACTGTCGGCAGGGCAGCGAATTCGCCACCAGATGGCGCCACCAGACAGTTCCGGCTCTTGGTTGCTCCCTGAAAATCTTATTTTTGTTGTGGTAGAATTAACCGGAGCATAAAGATTTCACAGGTTTTCTGGCTCATTTCTTGTACCCTCGTGGTTCAGGTTCTATGATATTTGGGGCAGTTCTCCCCAGGGCATCTGAGACATTGAGGGAGGGACCTGAGCTAGAAGGTGGCCAAATTATGTTGCCCTGTCTCCCGCCTCCTCTCCAAGGCCATACTTTTGCACCCTTGTGCTGTGGAAACTTTGAGTGTGAAAAATTCCCCTCTTACTGTTCCCTGTGGGGGAGGCGCAACCTTCCTGTAAAAAGGTGCCTGGAATGACTTTTGGAAAAAAATGCCTCCACCTTTCTTAGCCTAATGCGTCTATTTTCGTGATACTAGAGATACCACACGAAGAGAAGATTCCCGAAGGGATGGGCAAGGAGGAGCACTGTCCTCAGACTCAGTACTTCTGACAGATATAAAACATTTCAATCTAAGTGCCAGAGTTTTAGGATTTCGAATCGTGGGAAAACTCCAAATCGTCCTAGAACATCTCCATCACTTTCACTCCCCCCCTCAAATACAAAGATATTGCCTTTAATTGTTGTAAATTCCAAGATGGTTAATGTCTGTTATACTAGGTAATAAAATGGGCACTGACTTGTAAGAAGGTCAATAGCATCAGGAGAAGATAAACACATGCAATTTGCAGCGACATGGATGGAATTAGAAGGGATCATACTCAGTGAAATAAGCCAGAAAGACAGAGAAAAATATCGAATGGTTTCACTTATAACAGGCCTATAGGGCAACCAAATAGGAGAGAGGCACTCAGCGGGAGACGGGGGGAGGATAAGGGCACAAAATGGAGTGGAAAAGGACACAAGGGACCACGGAGATGGATCACGGGTGAATTGGTGGTGGGTTATCCAAGGGGAATACAAAATGTAAAAGATATAAATAACAATAAAAATACATATGAAAAAAAAAATAGCACCAGGAGAAGGGACTGCCTCCAGGGAGTAACGCAGCCGCTGCTGAGCAGGTGGGCACTGGAGCCCTCAGCAATGCGCGTCTCCCGGTGATACTGAGCTGATCGAAGGTCTAAGAGCAAATGGCTATGGACACACTTTCAGGGTCGAGAGAGAATATACAAGTAATCAGGGCAACAAATCAACCTGCTGAGTGGCAACCCCCGTGGCTGAATGTCCTGCAGGCAATAGGGTGCTTAAGAAGCTAAAATGTGCAGGCACGAAACTGGATGAGTGCAAAGCAATTGCACACTTAGTTCAGCAGTGACTTGTTCTAAATGACTCCCTTTCTGTTATGAGTGAAGACCAAGGGGTCTTCATCATACAGGGATGAATTATCTCTAGGATGAATTATTTCTAGATAATTAGGATGAATTATTTCTAGATAATTTCTTTGTTAAAAAAAAAATACCCCCCCCCCAGTAATCACTCACCACTTTAAACAATCCCCAAATGGTGAGCTGCTGACACAGTTAAGTGGGAATTGTTCCTCCTCGTGCATGCACCTGGACAGGACTTGCCACTTTGGCTCAGAAAAGCTCTAATGCAGGAAAATGACCTGAGGGGTTAGTTTTCCAGCCACTGCAAAATGGGGTTCAGATTGAAAAAAGGTGCTTACCAATGGGTTGTGGCTGTTTGGGGGGGGTCAAGCCCCCTGCCTTTGCTGTTTTTTCAAACAATGAAAGTCAAAGTCAAACAATGAAAGTCAAAACAGTTTGTTCTTTTAAACACTGGGAGTGTAAATGTCTCCCTGTTCATTTTGTTTTCCTCACTGGTAAGTGACCGCAGAGAGGGCAAGGGTCAGGTCTACCTTGTTCTTTGCTGAAATCCCAGAGCCTGGAAGTGGCATGGCACAGGATAGGAGAATAAATGAACAAACAAGCAAGATTCAATCAGAGTTCTGAAGGGTACAGTCTGCCTTCATGCAGCTTACAGTCTCCTGGGAGAAGCTCCTAAGTTCACTACACACAACTTGTGTCCATTTTCAGGCACCACCTCTAGAACTGGAACTGAATTAGTGACAGAAGGGAAAGGCAGGAAACAGGGAACCAAAAGACAGGCCTCACAAGTAACCAGGGTTTTAAGCAGCATATGCATCGAGGTCAAGAATTCATCAGTGGCCAACTTCTTCACCAACTTCTTTGAGATATACTATAGCTACAAGATCAACAGCCAATTTTAAAGTGGTCCTTTAAAAGAAAAATAGTTTGGATCTAGTTTTAAGAGAAAGGCACATGACTGGTAAATCTAGAAATTCCAGGTGGAGGATCTTTGTTTGATGACATTCCTCATAAGTGAGCCAGCAACTGTCTTCAGGGTTGGAAAAACACCGAGTGTTTGAGACATGGGGTTCCTTGTCCTCATCCCCAGCTGACAGCCCACAGCTCGATCTGTCTGGGGTGGGGTGGGGTTGAGAGGTGGTCATGGAAGTGAGTTGGGGGGAGTAAGATGTGCAGGTGAGAGCATGGGGTCTGCACGGAGGCAGGCCTGGTTTGGAATTGCACCATTACCTCTACCTTGCTGTGCGAGCTGTACCAAGTTCCCGGGCCTGCCTTAACCTCCTCCCTTGCAGAATGCTACCTGTCAGATTAAGCTGATGCATCTAAACACTAGCTGCAAAGTTTGCATGTAGTAGATGCTTCAAAAAAACCGAATAGGATCTGTCAGGTGCCTAATCCCTGGGAGCTGTGTGCTAACCCACCTCATTATGCTGACTCATCCTTCTCTCTGTCTCTATGCTGACTCATCCTTCTCTAACTATGTGGGCACTCCCCAGGACTCACCTGGGAGCTGTCACCTGGGTGTTGACTCTAAGGCCCTGACTGACTGGCCTCTGAGTCCTACCTGGTTTTTCAGGCTCTGGATCTCTTTCTGTTTGGCACTGATGTCTTCATCCAGAACCATCTGGGAGACCACCCTCTCTTGTCTGGAGGTGACTGACTCTGACAGCTTCTGACTCAGGTCGGCCAATTCGTTCTGCAGGCTTGCTATCACGGCGTCTTTGTATTTGGATTCAAGTTCAAAATCTGAGAGACGGCTGACTTCTTTTCCCAGCAACAGAATTATTTCATCCTGGGTGGAGGAGGTCAGAAGGGAAGTTTACTAGGTGGGGGACTGGGTACAGGGCTGAAGCCATTAAGAAAATGTAGGAAAAATACCCTGTGATTCTTTTGGGAAGGTGAAGGCAGGGAGGGAGGTCAAGGACAGACTTTCCAGGTTGTTTGTCATGGGCAAAAGCTCAGAGAGACAAGAGTTTGTCTCAGAGAGACAAGAGTTTGGTTAAAATAATACACTGGCATATAGCCCCCTGTAATGGCTGTTCATTCCTCACTGGTGTGGAAACTTGCCTAAAATTATGTTGTGGTATTGAGAACAACCTTTTTACTTGGGAACTCTGGTTAGAAAGCTAATTTATATTATTTTTTATTTATAAAATTCCCCTAGCACATGGGGGACACGGGAAAGGTAATTAGGAAGATGACATTCTACTTGACCACATTCTGCTTATAATCAGGGCTATTTTTTAACTTAAAAATTTTTTAACATAGTCTGAAACAATGCTTTCTCCCTTTCCTCTTTTCTGGCACCCCCTGCCTCGTGTGGCTATAAATAAAAATTTATTCCAGGTAACTGAAGCTGGAAAGTAATAAGACAGGAATAGTGATTTGTGCAGCTCATGCAAATTTTAAACTGGAAGGAAAAATTGCTGCCTGACTTTGCCCATAGGTATAATGAATCCAGTTCTCCATTGTCTCAAAAAAAGAAGAAAATAAACCCTGTAACTAAATAATGTGATATAGCTCAAAAGAGGCTAAAAAAACCCCACCCCAAACTTCTTACTGGAAGTCATCAATAAAATGTCAGAAAGACTAAACAAAAATTCCCCAGATGTATTTTCAAGGGTAGCTACAGAATTCAGCTTTGAAAGGGATCCCCACGCTTGTACCAGTTTTCCTCTGGGTGGAAGCAGGTAAATGGTCAGTTTCCAGCCAGCTCTTGGCCTGGGGAGCAGCCCAGTCAGCTTCGGGAGCTTCTAGCTCCGACCTGATGAAGGACATGACTGCGCCCAGCTGGCACAGCCAACAGCTGCCAGGGGGCTTTCTCGGGGCCCTTGCAAATGCTTGTAGCAAAAGTTCAAGAGACAAGATCAAACAGATTCCATCCTCCCAGGCAGCCCCCATTTCACCCGACTCGAAGTCTTCCCAAGCTTCCATGTTCGGTCAGTGCTTATTATTCAACATTGAGCAGCAACTATTCCAGGCTCTGTACTGGGCCCTGGGGTAGAAAGAAGCCCACAGGGTGTGGTTTCTGCTTTTCCTGTACCTTCCACATGCTCTTGGTAGGACTGTCAATCACGCCCTGCTCCCTTCTGTCCCTCCTCCCAGTGTGCCTGCGACCTGTCAGAGACTTCACACAGTGGTTCCAGGAAAGGCTCTTGTCCTCTTTCAAAGAATCGACAATGCATTTCTAGGTCTGTGTGCTTGAACTTGTCTTTTCCAACACGTGAAACCAATCTGCTGCAGAAAGCCAAACTCCAAGGGAAACAGAAGGGAGAGGTGGGGGGTGTGTGTGGAATATTCTGATAACATCATTCCAGCTCCTGGATCTAGCCATACCTGAAGCTAAGTGGCTTTAAAATTTTCTAGTAGATGAATTAATAAATGCCAAAAGTAAATTTTGGCTTAAGCTAATTTGTTTATTGCCACTTGCACTTACACTGGCACATTGGGACACAATGGCTCATAAACAGAAAAAAAGGTAAAAATGTGATTGCATTATGTTAAAACAACTGGGCTGGATTAAAATACAGATACTTTGTAGCTTCTGCCAGCAAGTGGTGGAGTCTATTTTCCCCACCTCCTCGTGACTTGTGTGACCAAGAGAATTTGGTAAAAATGATGTTGAACAATCTCTAGGCAAGTTCTTAAAAGACAGTATAGCTCCTGTCTGGCCAGCCAGGAACCCCAAGACCACCATACTATGAAGACACTTGGGGGAAAGCCAGGTGCAGAGAGGGCCCCACAATTCAGGCATCTGGCCCGAGGTCCCAGGTTTGGGGGTGAAGTCACTTGAGACCACTGACCCAACCAAGCCACTGGCCGATTGCAGTTACGTGAATGAGGCCAGGGAACGCCTGCGGAAGAAGCTTCCAGGTCAACCTGTAGATCCTGGGAAATCCTAGCTTGCTGTTTTAAGCCACCTGGGGGTGACACATTATGCAGCGAGAGGGCAGATGCAGGATTTGAACCTGGCTTCTCACCTCACGGCAACATTTCTCCAAGTCTGACACTCATGTCAGAACCACTTACAAGCCGAGGTTGCAGGTTCCCAGGTGGAACAGGATCGGGGCTGCTCTGCTCCTCAGTCTGCAAGCTCCTGCCAGCTTGGGCCCGGGGCCTTCAGGCCAGCAAGCTGCTGTTTCTTGTCTGCTCAGGGTAATTTTCAGGTTGTGCAATCAATGGGACCTTCCCGGGACTGCTCAAAACTACCCGTTCTGTTTCCCGTTCCTGTTTCCCTCTCTGAACCTCTCCGGTACTTTAACAAGCTTTTCTTGGCTCTTTTCTCCCTGGCCTCAGCGTTCACTTGTTACCATTAGCACATTTCCCCAGCGCCAATCCATCACCCTGGGCTGACCCAGTGGTTGCTGGGCGGGAGTTCGAAGCTCGGGCTGGGAAGTTAACCAAGCTGGGGCTTGAATTCCAGCCCTGCCCCTCACACTGGGCAGCCTCAGCAAGTCACTTCACCTCTCTGGGCTTTTGTTTCCTCATCTGCAGAACGAGAGTGCTAAAATCTGAGTCAATGACGGTCAAGTTTAAACAAGTTAATTGAATGTCAAGTGTGTGGGACTTGGTCAGGCACACAGTAGGCGCTTCATACTTTGTAGTTGTGGATGTTGTTATTTAGGATAAAATGAGCTGTTACCAAACTTTTGGCTGAATGTCCCAGGAGTTAGAAGTGGTTTCTCGGAAACAGTTAAAAAAACAGAGAACTTCTGGTAACAAGAGCCAGTGGCAGGCCCCTCTCGCTGCTGTAGCTCTGGCCTGCCCCAAGACCCCTCACCTTTTCGTGCTGGCCCAGGTCCTGCTCCATATAAATCTCCCTGGGAATTCCTGCTCCAGGAATTTCCTCAGTCACCGATGGTTCCGACAGGTCCACGGCGTTGGCCCACACTAACACACGAGATCAACAGACAGCACAGGGGAGACTGTGAGTTTCCCTAGGGCCTCCAGAACATTTCAGATTAACCTGCTCATTCATTTCCCCTGAGACTTGCCTCCTATATAATTATAAAGTTACATGGTGGTATGTATCCCCAGAAGGCAGTGAAAGCATTCCAGATGTACTGAAAAGGGGAAGACACCTCATTCCTTCTCCTAGTGTCAACTGAGTCACCATGAGGGGTCTCTTTCTAGACTTTTTTCTGTGCACATAAGAGCTTGGGGGAGAGGTGAGATCCACACTTGCTTAGATCACAGCTGACATTAGGCTGCAGCCCTGATACCACAGTGACGCTTACTTGGTAACTCAAGTGGCAGAAGCCAAAGGTTAGGAATATAGCCAGGCCTCCTGAGAAGACATCCCTTCTTCTCTGACTTCTCCTTCTGACACTGAGCCTTGCAGGATCTAGGTTTAGTTAAAACACACCCACCCACACCCATAATGTATCTACACATACCTACACGTTTTCTGAGCATTGACAGTCAGCCTGAAGGAGGGTCAGAGAGAAGACCCAGGAAAACAAATAATCGCTGATGGTCATGGACAGATAATTCACTCTAAGTCTTAGTTTCCAGATATATAGCTTAGGGACACTAATAATCTCTGTTATGAGGGCTATTTGAGCGCTACATAAAATAATGATGTAGAGCAGGGGTTGGCAGACTACAGCCCAAATCTGGCGCTCTGCCTGTTTTTGTAAATAAAGTTTTATTGGAACACAGCTACAATCATTTATTTACATTTATCTGTGGATGTTTTCTATCTACAAAGGCAGAGTTGAATAGTTGCCAGAGAGAGCCTAGTATCCACTAAGTCTAAAATATTTACTGTCCGGCTCTATCACAAAATATTGCTGGCCCCTGATGTAGAATACTGAGCACTGAATGTTAGCATATTTTAGCAACTATATTTTTTAAAAAAACAGAAATGGATTTATATTAGAGATTTTTCTCCAGGTTGTTTTTCACTTGATAATATCTAAAAAACACCTCTCAATGTCTGTAGCTATACTGTATTTTTTTAGCAGTCCAGTGTACAGGAGTGTCAAAGTGTATTTAAGTAGGATCCACTTGATGGATATTTAAGCTTTCCTGATTTTTTTCTGAGTTACCCTCAATATTACTAGGACTGTTTATATGATTTTCAGGGGTTCTGGCATTGTTATATTTGGAGGTTCCATTGCACATCACATCAAACATATCACAACTCAGTCACATCAACACTGAATACATTTTTTTCTTTTTTGGCGTGGAAACTTTTGAAGGAGAGTTCTATAATTCTGCTTTTGAGATGACTTGGCTCCAAGTGGTGTATTTTTAATTTGCAACTGATTATAATATCTGGGCAATGGTTATGCATTCTTGTCTTCTTGCAAGTGAGAAACTGAACCAACTGTTTTCAAAGGTAATGAAACATTAATGACCGTTAACATTAATAACGAATGAGGTCGCATTGTCGCATTTACGAACATTTATTACATAACGCATTCTTTCTCATTTTGCATTTTTAAAAATGTAATTTGGAACCAATGCTTTTTCCTCCAGGTCCCAAATGTGTCTGTGGCCCCCAGGACTACTGTAGACATAGCCAATGGCCTTGGTCCTGGGAAGGCACAGCTCTGCTTGCTGACCACTGGCATAGGGCTGGACTCCCAACCACCCCACTGTCTATGCACCAGAAGAAGCTGGGATCACAGGACAGGAGCTAACAGCCAGTGGCAGAAGCCAATACAGTCAGTGTAGTGGCAGAAGGAATATAGCCAGGAATACAGCTGAGAAGACATCCTTTCCTCTCTGACTTCTTCTGATACTGAACTTGCCTTTCATGTTCTGATTGTGCCTTTTAATGGGTTGGGTCTACTAGTCGTTTCCCAAAGGCAATAAAAGCAACCAATCCAACAAAATTTTTCCCAAGAAGAAACAAGTAAATTCCCTCAGTTATGCCCAAGTTGTTTGCCACCTGTGCTGGTAGACACATCCAAAGTCAGACACCACGTTCTCTTTATCCATTCATCCATCCAAGGGCACTCAGGTTGTTTTCTATATCTGGCTATTATAATGCTGCAAAGAACGTGGGGGTACACTTGTTTTTTTGAGTTAATGTTTTTGTTCAGAAATCTTTGTTTAGTTCAGTCCTTTCCCTCGCCCTCTTGTGTTCTGAGAGGTGAGTTTTAATTGATTACTGCAGAGTTGTCTAATAGAAAAATAATGCATGCTATGTAATGCAATTTAGAATTTCCTAATAGTCATATTAAAAAGGTAAAAAGAAGAGATGAAATTAACTTTAAAAACATTTCATATAACACAATACATTAAAATATTATCATTTCAACATGTAATCAGGGCCAAAAAACTGAGGTATTTTACATTCTTTCTCTTTTTGGTACCAAGTCTTTGAACAGGCTTATTTTGTATGTGTGACGCATCTCAATTTGGAAGCTAAATTTTCAATGGAAAGACTTGATCCATATTTAGATTTCATGAAAGCTGACAGTGAAAAAGGAGAATCACATTTCCAAGATATTCCAAGCCTGTTTAAAACCTTCTGATAACTGAATCAAGTGTCAGTATTTCAATTTTAATTAATTAAATGAGCCATTTAGTTCCTCACTCATACTTCAGGTGCTTACACATGGCTGGTGGCCATGGTACCAGAAAACACAGGACTGGAACATTTCCCTAGTTCTCCTCCTTCTTTACCAATACATCCTTTCCTGCCAACACATGTAACTAGATATAAAAATATGAATAGGGGAAGTGAAATTTTAAAAATAACCTTTAAAATAAATATTAAAAAAGAAAGCATCTTAATTCATTTTTTGCTGTTATATTTATATAGTGATATCAAACAGTATTGAATCAAAGTATTATTAAGGAAAAAAAGAGCCACCTAATTAAAAAATACACAGTTTACCAGGAAGACGTCACAATTATAAAAATGCAGGTGCCTAATAACACCACCTCAAAATAAAAGCAAAAATTACCAAATTGTAAGATGAAATAGAAATCACTATAATTATCATGAAACATTTTAATATTCTTCTCTCCATCACTGATAGGTCAAAATGATCAAGATGTAATTGAAACGGGGAAGATTTGAACAGCTCAACCAGACTGATAGACAAATGTAAAGTCCAGCAATTAACGATGCATGAAAAACATCTACTTTTAAACAGATGCATATCACAAAACTAGCGAAACAAATCTAACCACACACATAAAAGAAAAAAGCTACTTCTATGGTGCAGGCTTGACTATAAGAGTCCCTCGAGTTTGGATTAATGCTTGTCACAGGCCGGTGGCTTATTAAAAACTATTCCGCATAGTCTGTTTAATGCGCTGTTTGTCCAGTGATCTAGTGGGCAGATCATTTAACTTTCAACCTAGGGAAGTCTTTACCCTAATCAGGAGCCCCAACCTGGGGTGGTCGGGCACCGTTCCATCAGACAGAGGCTGCAGCCCCACTGGAGGTTCCCCTGACTGGCAAACTGCAGGCCAGAGTGGGTTTTCATTGGCAAAAATGGTGGTCTGTTACGTGACACACTGAATGATAGAAATGGACTCCCAAAGGCTGAAGAACAGGAAGTCTGAACCCTCCAGGGTCCATGTTCCATCTCCATTAGCTCCCTGCTATCTGATGCCATCTCTAGGGGTAACTCCAGACACCTCTGGGACTCTGGCTGCCTTAAGTGACCTTTTCCTGCAAAGTGATGGCTGAGCCCTTCAAACACAGAGAGCCTGGCCTTGGTCGGAACACAGCAGAGGCCAAATGGCCTGGGGTCCCTGTGTGTGAAGGGTGCATGAGTGGACAAGGAGACCTGACACTCGTTTCTTTAGACCCAGGAAGGGAGGTGCCTGGCAGGTTACCCTTCTCCACTCCCAAGCTTCTTTCCTGGCTGCTGTTATTTATCAGAAGGAAACTAAGGGCTATGGATGACCAAAGTGGCTGGAGGTCTCGACAACAAATGCCCACTAGATCACTCGGGGATCCAGTAGGGAGAGCCTGAGGGAGGGCCAGGAAGGCCTGGGCAGGGAGATGGCAGGTGTGGAGACAGAGGTGCTCTGAGAAGCTTCCAGCTATCTGCCAAAAGTCCATTCATCTGGTCACCCTGGTACTTGTCAACAAAAGGGGAGTGTTGTGTACCTTAACTGTGTCTTTGGGATTTGGGGTGTCTCTCCACACACTGGAAGTTGTAAATACAAGTGAAATACCTTTCACAGGCAGATAATCATAATCTTCATAATGAAGATTCAATATCTGTGCAACATTCACTATGTGCCAGGCTGGTTCAGCACTTACACGCAAGATCCCATTTCATGTCATGACAACCCCACAAGACAGATCTTATTACTGCCATCTCCAGCGTATAAATGCTGGATCTTAGGCACAGAGATGTCAAGTCACTTGCCCAAGGTCACACAGCTGGTAAGTGGCAGAGTCAAAGTTTGCACCCAACTGTGTTGTCTTCAAAGCCTATTGGCTCAGCCATTTTGTGGTAAGTTTACTGGAATGGGAGGATGTTTGTGAAATACTTTTTGATAAAAAGTAGGTTACTGACGTTAGGTTCAAATGATTCTATTATTGGGAAAAATATAGTACATTGGGATATTTTAAGAAGTCACCCCACATATTTCCTATTCTCAACAATTCTTTCTCCCCTACTTCCCATAAACTCTTGCCATTCATTAAGCCTTGGCCTGGGTGATGAGTTTTTATTGCCTGTGGAAGGAGGAGGGTGACAACTAAGCATAGAAGGGTGGTCTCCAGTCCCCTCCTTGGAAGGTCTGTGTGTGAGGAACTGAGGTTACTCGCCAATAGCCATGTGCCTGCACCATTTTGGAAGTGGATTCTGCAGCCCTGGTCAAGCCTTCAGATGACCACAGCTTAGAGAGGCCCTGGGCCACTGTCACCCTGCTAAGCTGCTGCCAAATTCCTCACCCACAGCCACTGTATAAAACAACACTTATTTCCTTTTGTTTGCTTGTTTTGCTTCAGGATGCTAAGCTTTGGGAGAATTTGTTACGCGGCAATTGCTAACTGATACATACTGCGTGTTAACTTTACATCAAAAGACAACTACTATCACTTTGTTGTTTAGATGCTAAAATATTTAGAAGGAAGACTGCAGATAGGTGTGATTTATTTTGAAATGCATCATAAATAAGATGGGGGCATGGATGAATACGAGGATGGCTAGACAGGTAGATACGCCATAGAGAGTGTAGCAGCAACATATTCGTGGCAGCATTAGGTGTGGAGTTCTCTGCAAACTTCTTTTTGCTTTACTGCACATTTGAAAATTTTATATGGAAATGTTGGGGGTGATGACTGAATAATTTCTTAACTTGGGGCGTAATGACATGAGTGTTCTTTTAATGATGATGCTCACGATGGTGATGTCAACATACTCCATGTACTCCTTGGTATGTGTGTTATAACTGTTCTCTCAATGGTGGAGGGAGGGAGCGGGGTGAGTGTTCCCTACCAGACCAGGGGAGGGTGTGGAGCCTCCCAGAGAGCTGGGGATGCAAAGGGGCCTGGGGCTTTGAGGACAGAGAATGGGACCTTTGACATGAAGCAGACCCAGGAACCACGCCCGGGGCTAAGTCACCTGGCAACTCTGCTGGGAGGCTGAAGAAGCCAAGAGGACACAGACAGATGGGAAATCTCCCCAGACACCATTAGGTCTCCAAGGGGGAGAAGGGGAGGGAGGGAAACCCTGAGGCTGTGAGTGGCCCAAGTGACCAGGCTGTGAGTGACAGTCACTGAGAAAACCAGCCTTAACCTTGACCGGAAAACACTAGATTAGACGCCCTTGCATCTGTCACCTCCGGGGGCAATTTTCCTCAATAAGCCTCAGTTTCTTCTCCCCTGTAAAATGGTATAACATTTACACACCTCCTGGGGCAAGGAGGATTTCAGCTACAGATATTTCTGCACATCTGAGACGAAGTGTGTAAATTTAGATCCTGCTACACACTCCTCTCTGTGTGCACACTCACACTCACACATGTACTTCCCTTAGGGGTGTGGGCCTGTGCACAGAGGCTGGAGGGACTGGCACCAAGAAGTCACCAGGGACACCCGGAGAGCAGGTGACAGCTGAGCTCTCCTTTTTTACTTTCTGCTTATCCCCACCCCCAACAGCTCCCGCCCCCCCCCCCATAATTGACTAGGTTGTTGGGGGTGGGGATAAGCAGAAA
>PVIJ01007409.1:72927-83086 GCA_004024925.1 Scalopus aquaticus | reverse complement strand
CGGAGGTCGAGTCTTCACAGCTGGAGTCCCTATACCCCCAGCCCCAGCATGGCTGTCAGAGGTGCAGGGAGCTGTAGCCTCTGGCTCTCCTGGGAAAGGTGAGGGGGATGGGCTGGTCCAAGAGGGTGATGGGGTGCTTCCTCTGCCCGTGGGCCCCTCCAGGGCTTGGGAGAGCCAGTGGAGCCTCCTCTAGGGCAGACTCAAATTCAAGATTGGGTCACCTCAGGCAAGTCAGTGACTCGCCTAAGCCTCAGTCTTCACATCAGTAAAGTGGGGCTAATACTTGTACTGACCCCATGACATTGCTGTGAAGATTTAATCCAGAGAGGACTGGGACAGGTCTCAGCAGGTACAGAATGAAGGTTCATTTCTTTACTCCCCCCTCCCAGACACCACCAGCTTGGCCCTCCCCCGGTCCTCTTCTCTTGGCTCAGCAGACATCTCCCCGCCTCCTCAACTCACCGGTGGAAGCCTGGCGGCTGAGAGTAGAGAACTCACGCTCCTCCTGCTCAGAAAAGGCCAGCGCCATCTTCTCAGGGCCAGGGCTGTCCAGGCTGCCATCTGGAGATGTTGGGGAGGGAGCACCCTCCTCCAGAGCTTCTCCCTGCTGGGGAGGGGAGGGGAGGCAGGAAGCCCTGAGCAGCCTCAGCTGGGGTGGACATGGGGGAGCCCCGGGTGCCGAGTTGGAAATAAATGGGCCTGGGCATGGTAGAGAACTGGGGCCTGGCTTGAGCCCAGCTCTGTGGCTTATAGGTTGCACGCGCACTCCGAGCCTTGTTTTCCCTGCCTTTAAATGAGAGTGACGGTCCTTGGCCCCCACCTCATGGGATGAGGCGTGACAGTTGCGTGCTGACGTGCTTTGTCAGCTTCCGGTGCTGAGGTTCCTGCAGAAGAGGCCCCGGTGCCACCGCCTGACTCTGAGCAGTTGCAGGGCGCCCGCGGCAGGCAGTGGTGCTGGACAGGACTTACTTTCGACTCTGCTGCTATGTGCCAGGCATTTCTGTTCCTGCATTTACTCCTCAGTGACACGTGCATGTCGCTTAAGTGATATGAGCCTCACAAGTTTACAGATGGGAAGCAATGGTGGAACATACCCAAGCACCTGATGCCAGAGCTCGTCCACGTCACCACACCTCAGCTTGGTGGGAACTGTTCAGGACTGGCTCGTTGGGAATATAAGCCTGATGTGTAGCAGTTGCCAGTTCCTGTGTGGTAAACAATCCGCAGCCTAACCAATGTCAAGCTGTTGAAGGATAGATTTCCCCAAATTGCCCAGAATGGACCTTTCCAAAACATGTCACTTTGGTTTACTTCAAGTGAATTATTTTGAGCTGAGTTCAAGCCAGACTCTGTGGGCTCAAGAGAACTTTTACCGCACCCTCAACTACCTAAAAGAATGAAAATTGGGGATAGTACTCAGATTTAGGGAAATCTTTACCAATAACCTTTCTATCAGAGAAGACTATCGAGCTGGCAGGCCAACCATCTATTACAGAGCTTCTGGTCCTTTCTGCAGGTCCTCTCCCATCTCTTAGCCCAGGATATATACCCTCATTTGAACTTTATTTACTCTGGAATGTACATCCATGTAGATTCTCCATAGGTATGCAATTACATTTTTTTAATCTTACTAATATGTTTGATGTTAATTTGGTTGTTTCACTAGCCCCCAAAACCCCCATAGAAATAGGGGGAAATTTCCTCTCTGCCCTACCTCATGAGTATCTCCCCCTCCCCACAGATACTGCAGATGTGGACAGCCTTGAGGGCACAGAGAACAATGACATGTGAGCTTTTTGGAGGTTGACTGTAGTCACCTTACTTAATATACTTAATTCTAAGTCTATACAACTTCATTTTCAATATGGTTGTGTTCCACATCAGGCACACAAAATTCCTGAGAACTTCATTCACAGCTGCTCTGAACTGGTATCATCAAGGATACCAAGACCCAGAGCCTCCTGTGAGAGCCATGAGCCTTCAGACCACCTGTGTGATTCTGCAACAGTGGAATCTAAAAACAGTGGTTCTAAAATCTAAATCTATAAGCAGAGGTTCCATGTTCCCTGCCCTACCCCAGGAAGGGAGCTGAGGATCGAGAGGAAGCTAAAAAGGACTTGAGAAAGAAGACTTGGAAGAGAAGACCTGGAGGAGATACTGAACTTGATCTTGGCCACGGACTTGTACCAGGAACTTGGGGGACATGGAAGGAGACACTTGAAAGAGACATAGGTGAGAGACCGAGGGGGAGGCTGACAATGGCAACCTTTATCTTGACTTGTACTTTGATTTTGCTCTTTTCCTTCCAGACTTGCCTGGCCCCTTCTGCCTTTTCCCTATGGGTCTGCACGAGAAGGTGCCTTAGACTTGAGACAAGCTTTTGGGCCTCAGTGGCCCTGCTTTGGGCCAACCCTGTCTGGCTGGGTATTTACCCACAGGGCATGGGTAACTTTGGGTGCTTCATTTGGAAACTATGTTCTTTTTCTTCTCGACTCTCTATTGGACACTAATTCAAGTTCTTTTCTAATGGTGGTCTTACACACTAAGAGTGTGTTTGTCTTTATGCAGCTGATGTGTGCATGTTTGGGATTCCCAGGGTGCCCCTCAGTCTGCCTGCTAACCGCTCCAGCTATTTGGGGTGTGCTTATCCATAGCTATCTGTCCTTCCCTCCATCCTTGGGCCAAAGTCATCCTTCTCTCTGTTCTCACATTGGGAACCTCTTCCAATCAAACCTTACCAATCCCACGGCCCAGTTCCAAACAAAAATTCAAGGTATATGAATTTGCCTCAGGCCACCTCATCTCTAGGTTAGCTGTGCCCTCTTCTCAGACCTGCAGGAAACTTTTCTTGCTCCTCCTCCAGCCCCATTGCCTGCTCTCTCAGGCAATGTCCTGGGCTGAAAGGGAGCACCTCCCTCACATGACTTCTGGTCTCCAGGGTGCCTGCAAGCATGGTTCGTAAGCAGTGGCCTTTAAGGTGGCCGTGCCCATGCCCTGACAGAGTGGCTCCTGTCCTCCCTGCCCTCCATCCCTCCATTAGAGTCCCAGGCCTCACCATCTCCTCTGACAGGGCCTTCACCACCATCTTGCCCATCTTCCTGTTCATGGTTCGGGAAATCACAGCCCTCCACTTCTTCCCCAGCTTTTTGCCACTCTTCCCAGCATCTTCTGGGGTAGGGACACCTGAGTCATCTTCTGGAATCTGCGACAACAAAGGAGGAAGTTCAGGGGTCCTGGCGACCCTGCCTAAGTCCAGAACTTGGAGGCAGAGGCTGGAGGGGCGGGAATGAGTAGCCCCCAGCCCTGGCCCCCGAGTGCCAGCCCTGTCCTCAGTCCTCTTCATTTGTGCATAATTAATCTGACATTTAATCTGTGATGAAAAAGGGATGCTTGTAGTTCTTGGGGCCCAGAATTTGGGTGGGTGGGAGATGTGAGCCTTCGGTATTTAAGGCAAGCTTTGTTGAAATCCTCCCCACATCTCCCCCTTTCCCTTCCTCCCTTCCTCCCTTCCTCCACCCCACTCCCCCACTCGGGGCCTGCAGCCAGATCCCCCAAGGAGACTCTGAAACTCACATTATCATCCAGATTAAAGTCCTTCTCGCTCACCACGGGGGAGCTGGGCTTGGATTTGGCAAAATCCTTGAAGCTGCTGGAGCGCTGAAGTGAGAGCTGGAAGAAGCAATCAGTGACTAGTGAGGAGCTGTTCCTGCTCCCCATGCAGGCTCTGAAGACCCCAGGGCTGGGCAGAGCCACATGTGCCCTGAGGGCCCAAGGCTAATGAGGTGAAGCGCCAAGATGTTGTGGGGGAGAAACTTCGTCTCCTTGGCGAAAGGATTACTTTGGGCTGATTATTTTAAAGAAACAGCAGACTCAAGAAGTTTTTCTTTCCCTTTCCCTTAACTGCCTATAAGGATTTTGATAGGGGGCCTATTCCAGGAAGGGAGCTATCACCAGAGAGAACTACAAAGAATATGAGTGAAATGGGATAGACTGGGGGAAATTAGCAAGGCTGTTTTGTTGGAAGTCCTCTGTGTCCCTTTGTCTCTGCCTGGCATGGCCAACATTTGTTTCCCAAATATTTGCTTTTCCATCTTCCTGTGAATTGTCCTCCTCCCCTTTGAAGTCTCAGTCCCTGACCCCCTTGTCTCTAGCTCAGGATGGCATATAAGCCTCATTTGCCTGACTGTGGAGAACTTCATGTGTTTGTATGGTTCCTATATGTACCTAATTAATTTGTTTTTCTCCTGTTAATCTGTCTTAAGTCAGTTTGATTATTAGGCCAACTGAAATAACCTGGAAGGGTAGAAGGGACATTTTTACTCCCCTACAATGTCCTCAGGGCCACTTGGTTTCATTCTGTTTTTCAGATGAGAATGACCTCTGTCACTGGCCACAGAGCAAGCTCCCCACCTCCGGAGCCTGGGGCCAGAGTCAGGCCTACTAAGCCCATTGGTACCTGAAGGTTGGTCCCAGGCTCCTGGAGCGCAAGACTAAATGCGTAGAAGCAAACACATATCTCCTATAAGCAGCATACCTTGGCACATACAATAGCATCACCTTCATGTTACAGAGCAGCCCTTACTCCCCGCCCCCCACATACACCGCTGCTCTGCTCCAGCCTGCATGCTCTGGGTCTGCTCCAAGCATGGTCTCTAGTCATGTTGATGGCAGTAAACATGTTGGGATCTCCAGTCTGATGAATCTGTGTCCCAAGAAGAGTAAGATGTTCCCCCGGTCCCCAGAAGCCAGTAAGCCCCAGCAGTATGCTTTCTGGAAAACCGCAGTAAAGACTTATGAAGATACCCACAGATTTGGGACACACATAACTGGGGTTAACGTAGTAAAAAGAAAGCTGCCATTTCTTCTTATTCTGGCTTGTAACCTTAACCACTGACGCGATGAGCTGCCTGCGGTGTCTTGTGCCTGCATTTGAACTTTTAGGCCTGACCTATGGTTTACGTAGGTGAGAATGCTTTCAGGAAATGAGCTTTCTTAACTGCATACGGCTGCACAGGCCAAGAGAGCAGCCAGAACCCAGGGCCAGGCTCCTAAGGAGGTTAGGCTTTAGGCATCAGAAGCAGAGGCTGAGCCCAAATGAAGATCAGTAGTCAAGGCCAGAGAAACACACAGGAACCAAGGTTCACAGATGGCCAGATAGAATGATAGACTGCAGACCCACGAGAGATAAGTGCTGGAGGAACCAAAGCCCCAACCCGAGCATAGCTGAAAGTTTCACATCCTCTTTCCTATGAAAAAGGGGTCCAGGGACAACCCCCCCCAGGGCAGGGGAAAGATCACCACCTCCCCCAACACACACACAATTGGCTCCAGCTCCTGTGGACATCAGTGGGGCACCTTGATTCTCTTGGTGGGTCTTGATCAAAGGCAAGTAAGCAAACAGGGTCGGGGATGTATCTCCTGAAGTTCTCAGCAAGCTAGCTGGTCAGAAACTAGGCTGAGCTGACTCTATCACAGGATGGGCCTCCTGGGTGGGGCACCTACAGCCTCAGAAAGTTTCTTCTATGCTATGTGGAGAGCTGGAAAAGGCCTCGCCCTCCCCAATGGGCGTAGGGAGGGGAAAGCATGGCTACATAGGGTGGCCACTCCAGTTCCCATGCATCCCCTCCCTCCTCCCTCCTAGGTCTTCCCCACCCACTATTCTTTCCTCTTTTTCTCCCTCTTTCCCCATTCTCTCCTCCACTTTCCGTTTATTTCCTCCTCTTGTATGGCTAGGATGCAGCTGCCTGGATAACTTCCTCCTCTTATTGCCTGGAAAAGAGGGAACAGAGAGAGAGGGTGGGCACCAGGCTGGCCCAGGCCCAAGGACCCAGGCTGGGCTGCTATTTATAGGCTGACGAGGCCTTTTGTGGCCTTCCCTCCACCACCCCTCAGTCTGGTCTGCAGACAGGGAGGTTGAGAGTCGCCCCTGAAGCCCCAGGGACAGGCCAGTCCGGAAAGTAAGCAGGAGGGCCAGCGTGGGGCTGCAAGTGGACTTTGTTGTGGAAGAGTAAACTCATGGTCCGGTCGATTCTAATCACCCCTCTTTCCAGGGACCTTTTCTAGTCATGAAGCTGCTGTCTGGAGGCTGGGGCCTTTGACTCTCGGGGCCTTATGTCAGGGACCCTCTGTCCCAGCTTTAGCCCAAAGCGGTAGGAAATGACCCAAAAAGGCTGTGGAGGTGGCACTGTGACTTGGGCCCAGCTGGCTGCTCCTCAGCCCAGGGACATGAAAAGGGCTAGGCCAATTCTTTTGCCTGGCCTAATCTCCAGCCTCAGGCACAGCCCCACCTATCCTGAATGACTTTCAGTGACCCTCAAGTGACCCCCTCACCAGATATGAGTTAAATCCTTTGGGTTTTCTGCCTGGCCTGCTCTTGGCATAAGGCCTTCCTGGGGGCCCTGCCCCCTAGTGCAGGTAGTACCATACATGGTTGACCCTTTCACCTGTGTAAGGGGAGCATGTGGGTCTCTTGGAAAGAGCTGCTTTTCTGGTGGTGCAGACATTGCAGAGTTCAATTCTGGGATGTGAGGCACCTTCTGCAAGTTCTTCAACCGGAATCTCGGTCTCTTGATTTGGTGTCAGCTGGCAAGGGCTCTCGCCTTGGTTCTGCCATTGGCCAGCTGTGTCAAGCTGGCAGAGTTCCTCAACTACTCTGGGCAGTTTTTTAAAGTATTTCTCATGGGTAAAGTGCAGATTAGGGTACCTCCCTCAGTAGGTTGTGGTGAGGCTGAAAAGAATGAGTACCTCACACAGCAATCACTCAGGGAATGTCCGTGTGGTTTAGCCTCTCTGACGACCCACCTCCAGGCTCTTAGCCAGGGCATTCTCTGCCTGGAATATTCGGTCATTCTGTCAATGATAACTTCTCCCATTTTTCAAAATGCCGTTTCACTGGAAACAACCCAAATGCCCATCAACGGTGGGATGATACCGTGCATTGTGACAGAGTCATACAAGGGAACAGCAATAGCAATGAGGGTAGTACAGCTTTCCCCCCAAATCTGGATGATGTGCACAAATACACTGTTGAGAAGAAGAGACCAGCCACTGAAAAGTAGATTACAACTGACCCTTGAACAACACTGGTTTGCATTGTGAGGGCCCACTTATACACAAATATTCTCGTAAATGACTGAAACTTATGGTATTGATAAATACAGTACATTTCTATGAAGGCATTATGATTTTCTTCATAACACTTTCTTTTCTCTGGCTCACTTAATTGCAGGAACACAAAATATAATACATGTAACTTACAAGATACGTATTAATTAATGGTTTATGTTATCAGTGAGGTTTCTGGTCAACAGGCTACTAGTAGTTAAATTTGTGAGGAGGTCAAAAGTTACATGTGCATTTTTGTGCACGCAGTTGGTGCCCCCTAATCCCTGCATTGTTCAAGGAACAATTGAATATAGTTCTTTGCATAGAAAGTTCAAAGCCCAGCAAAACTAATCTAGGTTGTTGGAAGTCAGCATAGGAGGTGGAACTAAGCCATTCAGGATAGTGGGATTAGCATGTGACACCTACTATGTAGCATGAAGAACTGGGGAGGCCCCTGAGATGGGGGGCATATACCAATCAGCCTTGGGGGCTTGTAATGACTGGCATGGCCATGAAGGATGCTTCTGGAGTGTTCAAAGTGCTCTGATTCTCGATGCAGGTACTGCCTCCATGGATGTTCACTTTATGGAAATTAGTTAAGAGGTATACTTATGACTTATGCACTTACTGCAGTTATTATACTTTAAAAAAGGGTTTTCCAAATCCAGTTTCCGAGGTGCCACCCACTGCAGAAAGCCTCCCCTGATTACTCCCTCAGAGCCTCACATCTGTTGGCTTCTTTTTTCCTTGCTTCCAAGCAAGCTCGGCTTTCCCAGTTGTCTCTGCAGCTGCCCTTTCGGCTCCTGCCCTTCCCAGTCACATGCTGAGCAGCCATGGTTGTGTGGGAATTTGGTAACTAGTAATCCCTCCATGTGCCCAGCGCTCTGCCAAGTATTCGGCATGTGCCAGCTCCCTCCAGCCTCATCACAGCTCCATCTTACGTCCCCCCTCCCCTGTCGAGGAGACTTGGGAAATGAGGTGTCCTAGGCAGAGTCACAAAGCTGGCCGTGGGAAGAGCCAGGGTCGAAGCCAGGTCTTTGACTGGAAAGCCCATGCGTGCTGAGCGTTCAGAGCTCGGGTAGTTGCCCACCCCTGTGGCCCAGTGTAGAAGTGGACCAAGCGCCTTGTCTGCTGTGGGTGGTGTTTGGAGAGAGCTCTCACTCGAGCAGGTTAGAGTTTGGAGGAGGACGGGCTGAGGAGGGCTTCATAGAGGAGGAGCCACATGTGAGCTGGGGCCTTGGAGGGAAGGCAGGATTTCTCCAGGTACAGCTGAGAGGGGTTTGAACAAGAGAAAGAACTAAGGACGTTCTGAGCGTGGCGATGGAATGGCGGGTATGCCATGGGGCTGGTGGGAAACGGAACAGAAGCGGTCATGGGAGGCCCTTGCCAGCCATGCCAAGGGCCTCAGGCGCTAGCCTGGGGGCAATGAGGAGCCACTGGAAACACACGCTAAAGCGCATGCTGGTGGGGGTGTCACACAGGCGGTGTGCTGTAGGAAAGGGGCGGGGCAACTAGACAGCTAGGGTTTGAGGAGAGAGGGGCAGGGAGAGCCTGGAGGAGCTGGAGGAGGAAGAGTTGAGCACTTGAATGGGAGTTTAGAGTCCTCCAGACTTCCCCTGGCAGGAGGTGAGGGGTGTGTGTGGGGGGAGGGGGAGGAGCTTCCTTAGGGGAGTCAGGTCCCAGCACAAACCCCTTTCTACTTCCTATACCCCAACAGAGCAGAGAGAGACCCTGAAAGAGGCAAAGGTCACCCAAGGGCACCTGGGGGGTATGTTCCCCACCCCCAGTCCTTTGTGATACACAGTGGGTGCCACATCCTGACCCCAGCATTCTGGAGATCCTGTCCTCCTCTCATTCTGATGCCTGAGGTCACTTAATCCACAGCCACCAGGGTATGCCCTGCAGAGCTCTACCGTCATGGATCTAATCCTTTCTGCTCATCACATTCTTGGAGAGCTTTTGAGATCAATGGGGAACAAAGCAGTACAGGGAGGAGGGGTTAAGACTCTGGAGACGGACTTCTTAGCTTTGATCCTGTAAGCTTTGCAGCTTTAAAGCTGTGTCACCTTGGGTAAGTCACTTTACCTCTCTGAGCCTCAGACACAAAATAGGGAGAAAGACGGTAACTACCGATACTTCCCAGGCTTATCTTGAGGAATCAGCGGGCTAAGAGCTTTATCAGCGGGATAAAGTTCACAGCACAGTGCCTGGCACCTGACAAGTCTTCACTCGGTGCTGGCTCTGAGAGCTTAAAATCACGTTTTCTCTACTTCAGAACTGGGGCCACGGCCTGTTCTTCTCTGTAGTGTGTGTGTGCCACCTCTGCTCACCCTCTTGTGTGCACTTGCACGCAGGTGATAGAACACTCACATTTATAGTTTCAGGTTATCTGTACAACCACCTGAGGTGGGCAGATGGGGGACTGTCTCTCTTTTCTCAGATGAGGAAACTGAGGCCCAAACAAGGTCAATGAATTGTCTGAGGAGCCATAGCTAGAAGCTGGTAAGATTCTAACTCTGCTTTCTTGACCCCTGCCCAGCACACTCTCCATTTGGCAGGCCTGGGACGAGGAGCAGGGGCAGGAGATAGAGGCCTCTCTTGCCTCTCTGCTTTCCCCTCCACCATGTCAACTTGGCATCCTGGACTTGTCCAAGGTCACTGTACAAGTGGTACTGGAGCTGGGGCTGGGGAAGATGCTGGTTCTGGAAGCTTGGGTTTTCCAAGAGCACTTGTAGGGGCAGGGGCTTTGGAGAGTGGCTCTGGAGGCTGACCCAGGCTCAGCCAAGAGCTGGGTGGGAGTGGCCTGACTGCCCTCCTTCAGGAGACATAGAACTTGGAGTGTCCCCTGGACCTTGCTTCTCCTCCGGGAGGTGCGGGGGTAAATCCTAGAGGCCTTGACACCGAACACAGAATCTGGGTAATAGACGCGAGTAAGAAGCCAGGACTTCTGGCTCCTGTGTGACCCTGGACACCTCTGCCTCAGTGGCACAGAGTCCGGGTGTCAAAGTGTCAGCTCTTTCTCAGACTCTTTCCCCTGGCTCAGCTCCCCTGTGGT
>PVIJ01007409.1:0-72827 GCA_004024925.1 Scalopus aquaticus | reverse complement strand
AGTAGAGCCGGAAGTGGCAGCCACCCCAGGACCTGCGATGGGACAGGATGCACACCCCAGTGCCTTGAGGCTTGGCTTCTCAGCTGGCTCAGCCTACGCCCGGGAGCTGTTTCTCTGAGGAGTCCCAGCCCCCTCCCCCATAGGGCACCTGGGCTGAGTTCCAGGGGGAACGGGTAGGACACAGAGAGGGCCTAGATGGGCTAGGCCCTGGGCCTCTTGGTTCAGGCCTACTTTGGGGTGGTTTTAAGACCCTGCTGGAGGTGTGGCACGTATTTGCTGAATCCCTGGGAATCCCCATTATCGAAGCAAAGACTTAGTCAAGAAATCCTCAAATCCAACCAAAGAAACCTGGATCTGACAGAGCCTTCAGAGAGTCTTCTAGTTCCGCCTCTGCTCCAGGAAGATGAACACCTTGGTTGTCTATGAATGTTGCTTTGCTTCTTGGTCTTTAATATCCCCCCACGGACTTTTTTCCTCCTCAGCCCTCACTCCTACTCTGCATTTCACAAGTTCATTTCTCATTCTTCACAAATAATTTCTCCCCATCGGGGAGAAGCCTGTATGCCCCCTGCCTCCCACTGCAGGGTTGCAGGCCTTTCCCCGAGTCTGGAAATCACCTCAGGCCCCATCTTCAGGTTGACCCCAAGTCCTGTGGGCCTGAGGAGCTGCAACAGAGGAGAGCCAAGTGGGCAGTGCCAGGGCCATGGCCAGTGGTGGGGGCTTGGAAGCGGTGCAGCTCTGAGCTGGGCGGCCCTTAGGGGTCCTTTGCGTGCGAGGGCTCCTGAGAGACCATGCTTGGGCAGAGGGGTGGCAGGACCAGTGTAAGGGGGAGAGAATTAAGTCCAGCCTTAGGCTTCAACTCCAGAATGGCATTTTGTGGTTCTCAAATTCTAATCTAGGATTCCCTTCACTTTAGGTCTCTATCCCTTTGTTGTAGGGCTGAATTCTCTCACGCTAGACTTCTAAGAGTCTACTCTGTAACTTGGTTTCTCTAGAATTGGAAACATGTCTTCTGTATTTCTGTTACTCTCTACCCTTTGGGCCCCCACCCCACTGCCCTTGGGAGAGCGGCCCTCACAGTTCTGGCTCAACTCGGACTCGGAATGGCTCCACCGACTCAACATCTGTCTTTGGGTGCTTCGCACTCCTGAGAGTCTCGGAGTGGATGGGTGAGCGAGCGGAGGAAAGGAAGAACTGAGTTCCCAGAGATGCTCCTCACCTTTTTCTTCTGAGTGGGCTCCTTCTCGCTGGCATTGGAGGGCTTGCGGCGCAACATGGTCCTCTCCGCCGTGACAGTCTGTCCCCGCTCTCCTGGGTGTCAAGGTACAGAGGCCTCTTGCTCAGCGTCGCCAGCACCGTTCCGGGGGCACGGCATGGACCGAGCTGCTGCTGCCACTCTGACTGCTGCAGTGGCAGCCTGGGGTGCGGGCCATGGACACCCTGCGGCGGCGGCATACAGGAAGCCCTGCCACGTGACTTGCTGTTAGAGCAATCGCAGCCCTCGGTGGCCCCTGGGGAGGAAGGAAGTCCCAGCTTCAGTCTTCAGAGATTGTGATGCAGACGGCTCTTGAGTTGAACAAGCAGAGAAAAGTCCCTACCCCGCCATCTCATGTCAGTCATCTCCCATTCCGTTCCTCTTCTGGGAGGCGGCCAGTCAACCTGACCAAAAGGTCTACTCGACACCTTTATCTCACTGACAACAATCCAGAAACCAGAAGTTAGGCCATCTCTTGGCCTGTTGGGCCAACGCTCTTAGTCACTTTCCATCATTTGTGTCACCACTGACATCACCCCATGACCGTCACTCCCTTCGACAGCCAGCACCTTGCAGCCATGACCCGCAATCACCCTCACTGTCGTCGGCGTGCCTACAGCCACCGTGGCGAGAACATCCCCCACGGTCCCGCCATCAGCATCACCCTATACCATCGTCATCACTGCCACTATCGCCCGACCAGCGTCCTCCTCACAGCTGTCACCATTGTGAACATTACCGCCAGTCAACCCCATAACACTCTTATGCCTACAACCATTACCCCCACATTCATCTCTCCCACAACTATCAGCACATCCAGGCAGCCAGAACCCCACACTCATTGTCCCTGCAGCCTTCAGGCCGCCGCACTCCCATCAGCCCCACTACAGCCATCAGTGCTGGAACAACAGGGAGCCTGGACAGCCACCACGCTCAGCCACCTGCCTCCATCTGCATCCCCACTGCCATCACGCCCTGAAGGGCCATCATCGGCACAGCCACGCAGCACACTCAGTCATCTCTCCTGATGCCCTCACCCTTAACACCCGTCACACCTATAGCCACCAGCCCTGCCACTGCTGCCCTACAGCTAGCAAAACCACTGCCTCCTGCACACCTACAGCCATCCCCGCGGAGCAGTGGCCCCTGGAGCCAACACCCCTTAGCCATCACCCTTGTGATTGTCACCAGCACAGCTGTCACCACAAGAGCGAAGAAGCGCATGTAGGCAGCTCCGCAGCACCAGCGAATGTCATCCTCCATAGGCATTTGTCCAACATCTGTGTGCTAACTGTAGAACGTTCCCTCTGTGAGTTACCCGTGGCAGATACTTTAGGAACTAATGATTTGTTAGGAAAGCAATGCATAAGCATCACATATGATGTAGCAAGGACGTATCAACAAGAAGAGAATGCAAAAATTCTTTGTCTTCTATATGATTGGGATGAATGTCCAGTTCCGTTTTTGAGCATTCATCTACCTCTCCGTCAAGATAAATCATAAAAAGTCATATGCAGGGCCTCCCCGGTGGTGCAGCAGTTAAGTGCTGCGCTGTGGAGCTGTCGGCAGCGGCGACGGGAGTTCGACGCCCGGCCGGGGAGAATCCCACATGGTGCGGCAGACCTCTCCTGCCTCGCCCGCTGCTCCCCTCAGCAGTGTACTGCCTGTTCTGCCTGTTCTGCTCCCCACTCTGTCTCTGGTGAACCCTCTCGCTGCCCCACGCCTCTGGCCTGTACCCCAGCTTGTATGTATAAATAAAAAAATAAATCTTTAAAAAAAAAGTCATATGCACAGAAAGCAGATCAGTGATTTGGGGAAGGAGAGGGAGATGTAAGGAGGGGCAGGAACAAGGACGCTTTTGGGGGTGATGGCTATGTTCACGTTCTTGGTTGTGGTGATGGTTTCATGGCAGTACATGTACGTCAACACATAAATTGTACACTTAAAATATGTGCACTTTATTGCAGGTCATTTATACCTAAATAAATCTGTTTTAAAACTCAAAATAAATTAAGAACAGTCACATTTCACCAGCTGTGAGTAGCTTGTGGCTCTGAACACAGGTTGGTTAAGATTGTCTCATGCTATGAACTAGTCCTCAACTAAGTGATTGATGGGCGGAGATGCCATTGAATGCACCTCCAACAACTAGGGGTGGCTTAATTGTTTTACTAGTCGTTGAACATTCCTAAGGGAAATAGTCACATCCATGAGATTTTTTTCCCTTAGGATGGAGTTCTAGAAGGGGAATCCTGGGGTAAAAGGTCTGCATCTTTTTAGGCTTTCCATTTGGTGGCACTTGTGAAACCCCGGGCTGGGCCGCTTCTGTTCCCAAGAAGTTCTGGTGACTTCCTGCATCTCCGACCATACGTCCTTGGGACTAACTCAGGAAAGAACAAGGTCCTTCTCCTTCCCGTGAAAACATGCTGCTTTGACTCAGTCCTTCTCAGCCTGCCAGGTGAAATCACCAAAAGCTTCCACACCTGCTGCTCACTTCCTGGGGATCATGGGGAGGTGGGGGAGGGGAGTAGCACTTCTAGCCTGACACCCCTCCTCGCTTGCCTGGTGGGTAGTGTGCTGACTGCATGGGAAAGAGCTTGGCATCGGTAGGGGACCAACAGGCTTTGGCGCTCTGCGTGCATGACCAGGGCCAGGAGGGCAGTGCCAGGGGGTTACTGGGTGGGGGACGCGGCTTGGCGGCTGGGAGCCTGGGGTGGCTTGGGCCACCTGGGGCTCGGCAGCTGGAGGGACCCAGGAGGGAGCTGAAGAAAAGTTCTAGGCCTGAGCTGCGACAGCCCACCCTGGCCAGGCACGCAGGATGTGCCCAGCTTCCTGTTTGCTCAGTCAGGGTAGCCGCGGAACTCACACACTAACCGCAGTCTTCAAAGGCAGCCAACTAACTGGGGCGCTGGGTGGCTGCCTAGCGAGGCCTGGGAAAAGGCAGCAAGCGGGGTGAGGGGCCCTAGCTAGTAGTAGAGGCGACCAGCCTCCAGGACAGAAGGGGGGCAGCGTTTTCAGCCTTGCCCTCTGGCTCCTCTTCAGATCTGTCTCTGCTGGCAGTCCCCCTTTCTTCTCAGGGCCCAGGGCTCCCCCACGTGGAGTGGTCATCCCCCAGATTTTCTCTCCCTGTAGATTACCCTGGCCAGAGTCCCATGACCAATGGACCCTAAACATTTTTTTTTAAAGATTTATTGATGCCTACAAGGTGGGGTACAGGCCAGAGGCGTGGGGTGGCGAGAGGATTCACCAGAGACAGAATGGGGAGCAGAACAGGCAGACTGACTGAAGTACACTGCTGAGGGGAGCAGCGGGCGAGGCAGGAGAGGTCCGCCGCGCCTGTGGGAATCTCCCCGGCCGGGTGTCGAACTCACATCGTCGCTGCCGACAGCTCCACAGCGCAGCGCTTAACCGCTGTGCCACCAGGGAGGCCCTGGGCCCTAAAGATTTTTTAAAAAGTTTCTCTTCCCCTTCTGGGCAACACAGTTCCATTTTATAGGTTATGTTGCAAGTGCACAGAGCCCTCAGTGAAGTGCTGTTGGTCGGAAGGTGAAGCAGGCCACCTCATAGTTAGTAGGCTGACAGACAGGACCTAGGAGCTAGCTCTGGACAGTGCCTTGTGCTCTGCAAGGAGAAGTGAAAAATAACTGTCAAGGCTTGTGCACCTGTGGCTGACCTCCTAGCCGGGGTGGCAGGCTTACATGTGCCCAGCACTTGTTCTTTGCCAAGCACTACATGAGGCACGTTACTAACGTTATTGAATCCCACCACAAGCCTCCGAGGTAAGTAGTTTGAATTGGAATTGGTATTGCAAGTTTATGCCTAGTATAAAATTCAGGGCAGGAGAGCCTTGTCCTTTCGCAGCAACATTTTGGAAATGTGTGTGTGTGTGTGTGTGTGTGTGTTGGTGTGGGGTGTTCCACTGATAGTGAAATCTGTTTGAACCCTCAGAGGGCAGACACAGGGCTGCCAAAGACACAAAGGTCATGGTTGACTGCATTTACATAGAGCAGCCCCCCACGTGTACCCCCTCCGAAGAGATTCTAATTTGGGAGATGATCATGGGTGTGATTCTTGGGGCAGGTGAGACCCACATGTGTGAAAGTGTTCCTCACTCTCCGAATGGGTACAATACTGACCCGAGACGGTAAGACTTTGGAGAACAAGGGAGACCTCTATTTCGAAAAACTTCCCGAATGACTCATTTTTTTTTTTTCTGCAGAGAGCTAAAAAGGGTTTACTCACGTAGGGAATAAGGGGAGATAATAAGTAATTCTTATTCTCACTTCTTCCTGCCACACTTGGACTCCACTTGAAAACAATAGCTCTATGTGGGGGTTTTACAACAGCTCTTAAGGCAGGTGCCATAATCCTCATTTTCCATGGAGGAAGCGGAGGCTCAGAGGGGTTCCACGGACATGCTAGACGAGAGCGCCGGACTGGGACGTGGCAGTAGAGTTCTAAATATAATCTGGTCTTGGTCCAGGGCCCTGTTATTAGCCACAGAGCTGAAGTCCTGCTGAAGCAGAGAGCCTGAAGGAGGAGATGGGAGAACCAGCACTGGCTCTCTGTGCTGGTTTTGGAGGCCAGTGGGTGTGAGGAGGATGGGGCAGGGTCTGGGAGCCACCTCATATGTGTGAACAGCTGGATAGCTAGGACAGATAAATGGGGGTCTTTAGGGGAGCCCTTGTTGAGCTGGGGAGTACTCCACACCTGTAGTTTTTGGCCTAGAGGCTCGGGGTATGGACGCAAGTTGAATTTAAACAACTGCCCTGAAGAAGAGGGGGTGTGTTCTGGGTGAGCAGGAAGGATGAGAGGCAGTAAATGGAAGGTCTGAGTTCCTTCCAGGGAAGACACTTTCGATCTCCAGGTGCTGCTAGTTCAAGCAGAGACCACATAGTGTCTCGGAGACACCTGGGCATTTCCAAAGTAAAGTCCACCTGGGTAGCCCGGCCTTTCCTGCAGATTTCATGCTGGTAATCTCAGGCAGGGAGGGTGAGAAGAGCGACGGCGTGGGGCGAGCTGTGGAGGGAGAGGAGGAGGGCAGAGGAGATGCCGGGTGCCTGGCAGGGTCCTCTGGCACAGCCAGTGTAAGGAACTGGCAACTCCGGAAACACAGGCGCCCTCAGCAACAGGGGCCGATGGGAGACAGAGACAGCCATCTCTAGATGTGGGAACTGGGAACTCGCGATGAGGCCTGGGTTTAAAAGCAAACACCTGCAGGCAGCTGTGGCAGTTACCACCAGAGGAGCAGGCAGGGCCTCCGCGTCCCGCTGAAATCGCACTCACTGGGTGGCCTTTCTTGCCTTTTAAAAACATCCTTTCTCTACTTTTATTGCGGTAACATTGCTTTACAGCACTTGCGCGCTTTACGAGCAGAGGCCCACGCCTCTTCAGATGTTTGTTATTTGTGGGAGACTGGAAGGGACTGGGCTGCTCTGCTTAGGACTTTGCCCCAAGGTTACAAGGACAAAGGTTGCTGAGCAGGCTGTTGGAGCAGAACACCTCCCGGAAATGGAGTCAGGCAGAAGCGACTTCAAACCACCATATGTCGCCTACTGGCTGCATGACCACGGACATGTCCCCTCGAACAGTGAGCTCTGCTGAAGACAGTAACGGACGAGGCAGCGGAGGTGCAAGTGCGTGTGGGAGTGTAGTAGTAAGTTACCTAGATGACGTACAGAGAGCGCCACCCAGCCCGGCACTGTGTGGCACCTGCGACGTGACGCGCCATCAGTTCACTTTAGCGTCCACCTGGAGTTTCTCCTCTTGCCCTGGAACCTGCTGCTATGTCTCATCTGGGCCCCAACTGAATCTCTACTACATGACCCTGTGTGTCTCCACCTTATCAAGGTCAGGGTCCCTCCATCGAAGCTATTCTAGAACACAGAAGGTGTGACAAGCCAGGTGATCTGGAACTTCTAGGGACCTGCTGGGAGGGAAATTAGTTTCATGGCCTTGCCAGGGACCACGGGGCTTTCTCAGCCACCTACCCCACTTGAGCTGCTTGCTCAGTTCCTGTTTCACAAAGAAACAAGGAAGTGGAGGTGGGCAGCACTGAGGGCAAGGCTGGCTGGGTAGGGCAGGGCAGCGCCTCCCACTCCCAGCTGAGACAGCCTAGGAGGGCAGGGCTGGACCGGGTGGAAACGGTTGCTATTGAATCTCTCGTATTTCTGTTTTATTTTGACACTAAGTGCTCAACCACTGATTTGAGGAAGTGCCCAGTGAGTGGGTAAGTTCACAGCTGCCATGGTTCAGCCAGCCCAGCTTCTTCTGTGGTCCCAATCCCTGAAGAACTAGAACCTGCTGGGGGGCAAATGAGAGGACTGAGTTATGATTTTTAAAATGAACCATTAGACTCTGTGTGTGTATATATATGCACGTGTGTTATCTATTATCTTACCCAGGCTCTTTCCTGTTCCATAAAGGATTTAAAGCATCAAGAATTGTAGCCTGAGCCCATCAGCACCACTGTTGTCACAGCTGTGTGAACTTCAACAGACTTCCTTGGGCCCCAATCCGCTCATTCGAGGCAATAAGAGAAGGACAGAAAGCAAGACGAGAGCTGTCAAGGTACTGGCCCCACAACTACTTCCAATACAATTTCATGGGAAGCCCAAAAGGGGGGGGGTGACTTTTGTGTGGAGCGCTGTCTATGGGACATCTGTGAGGAATCTCAGTTGTCCAGGCATTCAACCTGGAAAAACACCAAGTATACAGGCTCACAAACCTGTGTAGTTTTAACCATTTATATATGAAAGGTGGGTGCCCAAGCCTTTGCCTTACCTACCTCCAAAGGTGAGGCAAGAGTTAATCTCATGCTGGGTGAATCATAGCCTTATCATCTCCTGTCTGTGTGTCTGCCTGACTTCCAGAGTGCAGTCACATCCGGATCTTATGGGTTCTCACTGTAACCTCATGAGGAAAGCAGTACAGGTAGTTTATGAACAGGATAACTGAAGACCAGAGACATGAAGTGACTTGTCCAAGGTCACACAGCTGGCACCACAAGGACTAGAAACCTAGAAGCCTAACTCCTAGGAAAAGGGACTCTTCCATATGTCCTACCTCACAGCAGCAATCAGCAGGCAAGGAGGGCTTTGATAAGCCCCACTCTCCAGCATAAAAGCACAGGATCAGAGCCCAAGGGGGCACTGATTTCTCTTAAGTTCCTAATGATGTCTCAAGTGGCCCAGCGTGTGTGAGCCCTGCTGTGTGTGGCTGAGAGCTTCCCTGCCTGATGCAGAGTGAGGCCCTTAAAACAGGAGGGCCGGTGTGCCCACCATCCTGGCTGGGCCCAAGGAGGGGCAGCTGGGGTGGCTGCGGCCCCCTTTGACCCATGCTTCTGGGGCTGGGGTGCTCAATCTCAAAATGGTGGGCTGCAGGGGAACAATTAAGTTATAGAGAGGCGATGAGGTGGAGCCCTGGGTCTTGCCCCAAAGGAGGGAGGGGAGCATGTGAGCTGCGCTGGGCTGAAAGGCATGTGAGTGGGTCACGGTCAAGTGCCCGGGTCTTTCTGCCGCCCGCCTTTCTGCCGCCCGGGCCTTTCTGCCGCCCGGGCCTTTCTGCCGCCCGGGCCTTTCTGCCGCCCGGGCCTTTCTGCCGCCCGGGCCTTTCTGCCGCCCGCGCCTTTCTGCCGCCCGCCTTTCTGCCGCCCGCCTTTCTGCCGCCCGGGCCTTTCTGCCGCCCGGGCCTTTCTGCCGCCCGGGCCTTTCTGCTGCCCGCCTTTCTGCCGCCCGGGCCTTTCTGCTGCCCGCGTCCTGGAGTCTCGACTCTGTTTCTCACCAGACTTAGGATCCTGGTTCAGCCTCCATTTTCTCATGTCTAAAATGGTGAGAACTGCTTGTCCCTTACCGCGAGGGCATGTTCTGGAGTCATCTGGCTGATTTGAATCTTGTGCTTTTCCTTTCCTTGATGAGGAAGTGGAGCAATTCGCTTCATCTCTATGAACGTCAGTTCGTTCACTTGCAAAATGGGAACGATAAAAGTACCTTCTCACAGGTTGTGGGGGTTCGGTGAGAAAATACAGTAATATATATTTGGGGATTTGTGAAGAGAGTAGAGTTCTTACCACAATAAAATAAAACCCTTGTTTAAAGACTGCACATAATGCACAGCGTGGGTTTCGTACATACGAAACAGTAAATGGCAGCGACGTGATGATGGCGACTTTATTAGTACCTGTCTGTGGGGCAAGCACAGAGGGAGCAAATGACTCAGCAGAAGGCCACTGTTGGGTGCTACCGGCTCTCGGTGAGCGCGGGGCAGAGCTGGGGCTTTCGCTTGCGTGTTTGGGTGGTGGTGACGAACTCAAGTCATCGTCCCCATCAAACTAGACCTGGTGGAACGCACCCGCGGGGGACGGGGGTGGGGTGGGGGGTGAGGGGCTCCTCTGCCTGGTGTCTCTGCCTCACCTGCACTCTGACCCAGAGACTTGGCGCTCTCCTTCCCCTGGCTAAACTCCTTTGCAAAGGCGTGATCACAACTTCGAGCCACCGGACCGGAGCAGGTGTGGAGCTCTCCGGCCCTCCGCAGGCTACACTGCTGGCGGCGGCGCAGGAGGTGAGGGAGTGGGCGGGGCAGACGTGCGAATCCGAGAGCGCTCGCACACCTACCCGCACGCATGCTCACACGCACCCTCTCAGGCACATGTGCGCCCCAGCCGAGCTCCTGGGAGGCTCGCGTCCCCGCCCCCACCCCACCTCTCTTCCTCTCCCACCACAAAAGCCGCAGGTAACAGCAGTCCCCCGGCAACCGGCAGGCACAGTGCAAAACCCCGAGGCAGGCTCGGTTGCCAGGCTGTTTTAAGCACCGAGCAGGATGTGAGCCCAGCTGCGTAACGGCTGAGCTGACCGGAGACTATCCCAACCCGACCCGCAGCGGGCTTGCTGTAGGGAGCAGGCGCAGGGCTGCTGCCTGCCCGTCCTGGCCCCAGCACCTCCCAACCAAAGACGGGGTCCCCGGGAAGGTCCCGCCACTCTGCTGCTCCGTTTCCTGTCTGTAAAATGGGGCAGCCGGACTGCCCACACAGGTTAAAGAAAGGCCACCCAAAGATGCCGGGGACTCAGCCTCCTTGTCACTGTTGTGCCTGTGTGTGTGTGTAGGGGGTGGGGTGGGGGTTTCAAAGAGCTCCCTGAACCAGGAAGTCAGGGATAGTGATGGGCCCAGTTTGCACATGGCCAGAATCCAGGGCGCTGGTGCATTCCCTCCTCCCCAAGTCACATTCCTACAGCTTTGCCCCCAAGGTGTTTGGCATGGAACTCTCCCCCTGTGGAGGGGAGAGCTGGCATGTGTTCCTCTTCCCTGGCTGGTCTCCCTGACGCTGGGGGGGCAAGCATGCAACCAGGGGACCAGCCACCACCCCATTCTTCTCCCCTACAACACAGCAGGGAGCCTGGAGTCGGCCCACATGGGACCTGGGCAGCCAGGTAGGAGTGACAGGGACAGCCTCGAGCGTGTGGGAAGACCAAGGAGTCAGGAGCTGGTGTGGGTGGAACAGCTCTGGCTTTATTCAGCGGGCGGTGACAGGGCAGGGCTTCCCCAGGTCCGTGGAGCCCCTGGGGTAGGGGCACACCCTACTGGTCTTTTTGAGGCAGGGAGCAGTGGCATCAGGTTTTGCCAGTTCTCGGTTAGGCCTACTGAACTCATGGGAGGAGAGACTAACTGGTATTCCTATCTCAGACTAGGGGTTGGGCGTGAAGGGGGGTGTACAAGTCGTGGTAAGTGGGGTGTGACTGTCTGGGGCCAAGAAGCCCAGTGTTCCTAGTGCTCGATTCTGGGGATAGAGGCTGGGGTCCCTGGTTTCCAGGGACTCTTGGACCTGGGTGGTGCAGGGCGAGGGGAGCAGAGCAAGGATCAGCAGGGGCATCCCGGGCCTCTAGACACTGCAACCAAGGATGGCAAGAGAGGAGATGGCCACCAGCGAGGCCAAGGAGGCGATGCCCGGGGCCTTCCCGGACAGGGGCTCCGTCTGCTTCTGTAGCCACTCAAACTCCTTCTGTAGCTGGCGTCGCTGCAGCTCGGGGCCCACCTTCTCCCGGATGCTCTGGTAGTAGTTATTCAGGTACTGGAGCTGCGAAGTATAGGAGGGGTGAGGGCTTCCCTAGGCCAAGCTGCCAAGAGGTGAGGTCTTGGTGCCAACCAGTTCCCTGCTGTGGTGCTTTGCTTCCTTTCCATCTTGGCCTAGGCCAGTTCAGGGTCTTTGAGAGGCAGTTCTTCCCTGCCTCCCAAGGCTGGTTAATGTCATAATGACTTTCATGGTGAGTGAGGGATGGGAAAGGATTTCAGGTCCACGAATGAAATGAGAGTAACTAGGGCAAACATAGTTGCCCCATTTCACAGAAGAGGGAACTGAGGCCCAGAAGGGAGAAAGGGTTGCATATCAGTTTAGGACTTGAGGTAGCAGAGCCCAGATACTGACTCTTAGACTGCCCAGGTTCACTACCTGGGGTTGGGCAGGCCGATTTGACCAGAGAGTTCTAGAAGCTCTGGGGTCTCTAGTGAACTGGGGAAAGATGCCCCAATGTGTGCCTATAGACCTTCCTGGGGAGGGGACGAGGTGGAGGGTTTGGGGGTCGGGGGAGCAGTGGTCAGAGAGGGAAAGGGGAGGGATGAGGCAGTCAGTGGTTCACAGGCTGAAGGGTGGACAGTGCTGAGGGATACTCACCTGCTCGGGGGACAGCAAGCTGACCTCGATGAGGTTCCGGTCATAGGGCACCAAGGACACCACTTCAAAGGTCAGGTAGGTGCCTGGGTACTGGGAGCACACAGGGAAGATGGGAAAGAAGGAAAATGAGGGATGAGGAAGAACTAGAATGAAGGGGGCAGGAACACTCCACCCGGAAGCCATGGGCACAGGGGCCTGACCCTTGCCAAGCCAGAGATACAGGGTAGGCCTGACCCTCCCATGGTGCCTTTGTCCAATACCCTGTCTGCCACTGTGCACCTCACCTTTGGTGCTGCCCCCTGGGTTCCTGGAGTTTTGACTTAGGTCTTTGTTTCTCAGAGTTGTGCACCCACAGCACATAGGAAGCTTGTTAACTGCGCAGTCCGGGACCTACCTCCTAGACCACCCAAGTAAGAAACTAGGGCAGAGCTGGGAACCTACCTTTAAATAATTTAAAGATAAGTATTAGGTGTTTATCCATTCTTTATCTCTCTCCATGTGTCTCTCTGTGTATTTATGGATTGATCTATCTATAGGGAAAAGTATAAAGAAGAAAAACTAGCCCACGATTCTTATCTCCTGGGCAACCCTTACATGCACAGTAAGTCCTTACTGAACCTCATTGATAGGTTTTCAGAAACTGTGACTTTAAGTGAAACAAGGTATAATAAAAACAGGTCCTCTGATAACATCATTTCAAGGTCTGCAGGGATTGTTTTCTCTTTACTAATGTTATGATGAAACAATATTGAACAAAGGGACATTATTTGAGGACCTTGCTGTATGTGCTTAGAAAATTCAAACCACAAAAGATATACAATAGAAATGGAAAGTCTCCTTCCTGCCTGGGTTCCTTCCTAAAAACATTTCAGGGATTATAGCATATATCTGTTTATATTTTCAAAATCCATGCAAAATGGATCCTACAATACACATTTTTCTGCATACTCCCTGAGTCCCCTTTAAATTTATAGAGTAAACCAAGATGAGCTCTCCATATTTAGATAGGGAAACTGACCTCATTCTCTTACGGACTGCCTAAGAGTCCATAGGATGTAGATGGTGAGTTATTTAACCCATGATGGATATTTAGGCTGCTTCCACTTTTTTTTTTTACTCTTCCCATCAATGCAGCAATGCACATTATGGTACTAACATCTTGGTGACCTTTGGGGATTATATCCAGAAGGTATATGTCTGGCAGAGGGATTGCCAAGACAAAAGCTACAGACATTTTTACTAGGAAATTTGATATTGTCAAACTGCCCTCTTGATAGGTGGTACTAATTTGTACTTTCCCTAACAGTGTATGAGAGTGCCTGTTTCTCCGCATACTCACCAGCACCACTATTATCAAAGTCTATAATTTTCTCCAAATCAGATAGGTGAAACATGGTATTGTATTGATGCTTTGATTTGTATTTTTTAAAGAATACATTCCAGCATCTTTTCAAGCTTATGGAGCATTTATATGGGTCTTCTTTATGACCTTTCCCCCTCTGTTTTTACTGTTTTTCTTATTGATTTGTGAA
Source organism: Scalopus aquaticus (assembly GCA_004024925.1). NCBI lineage: Eukaryota > Metazoa > Chordata > Mammalia > Eulipotyphla > Talpidae > Scalopus > Scalopus aquaticus. The sequence goes on along the minus strand of PVIJ01007409.1, from coordinate 59,377 downwards.
ATTTCAGTGTAAAAGAGGGAAACTCTTTCCCTTTTCTGTCACATGTGCTATATTTATCATACATCTTTTCACTTTCTTTATGGTATTGCTTCCATATAGACATGTCTTATTTAATTTAGTCAGAGTTATTAATCTTTTCTTTCTAGGCTCTTGGATCGTGCATAGAAAGTCCCTTCTCCACTATGCAACTATATATGAATTTATGTAGGTTTTCTTCTAGATCTTTTGTGGTTTTATTTTCAAACCTCAATTTGCTTGGAATTTTATTCTGGTGTAGCAGTGAGGTTCTTTGGTTAAACCTTCCCTCCCCCAAATGATTAGCCATTTGTACCCTCTGCCCTTTTAACAAGCAATTTCTCTCTTCTTTACTGTTTTTGAATCACCAGCATTATTGTGAACTAAATTCTCATTTATGGGAATTCGAGGGTTTATTTCTGGACTGACTATTCTGTCCCATTGTACCATTTGACTCACCCATCTCCGGTGTCACTGTTTTAGATATGGGTAGCTTCATAATATGTGCTAGTATCTAAAAGGGTTAGGTTCCCTTATTGCTCTTCTTTTTCACAATTTTCCTAGCTACCTATCTTTGCATGTTTATTTTTACAAATAAATTTTATTATCACTTTGTGAAGTTACAACAGTTTCCAGTTAGCGCTGAAATTGAGGTTGTCTTGAATTTATAGATCAATTTAGAGAAATGACATCTTCATAATATTGAAGCTTCTTTCCAGAAAGCACCAATTACTTAAATCTTTTTTACATCCCTCAGTAGATATTTTTTTTTCCATGTAAGTCTTTTTAAGTTTATATCTAGGTATTTTATCTTGTTGGCTGCCATTATAGAGAAATCATTCTAAGAAGCTGCCCTAAGTGTGTTCAGAACCAATGATTTAGGGCAGGGATACTGATTCACTTGGTCTGGATGAGACCTGGGGATGGGCATTAAAATAAGAATAAAAAGCTCTCCAGGTGACTCTAATACTCTAATGTGCAAACAAGTCTGAGAAAAAATCTGATTTGTGGAATTTTTGTCGAGCCAAGGAAGATGCCAAACTCACGCCCACACATTAAAAGTCCTCTCTTTTGACAGCCCTCGTGTGCCGTGCAGCCCAGCGTTATCTGCAGCCCGCGTTGGCGGCACCTTACCTTGGTCTTCGCTTCCACCACAAGTGCCACATCTTCAAGACGGATCCCAAATTCTCCATCATGATAGTAACCAGGTTCTGGGAGGCACAGAGATGCTGGTGGCATTAAGCAGGAGGAGGACCCAAGCCCAGGCTTCTTGTACCCATGGAGGAGTGCCCAGAGGACTGGTTGCCTGGTTGCCCCTAACTGTTGGCTTGGGCAGACTCATCATTGTTAGACGTTCGTTGGCCATGAAGGGGCAACCTGTCAGGACTCAGATCCCCCCTCCCCACTTGTAGCCCACTGAGGAAGATTTAGGAGCCTCCTTAGGTCCCGGAGGGATTCCCTTCTGCCTGTGTGCACCGTCCTATTACCCCAGTGTAGGACTCGAGATCCTAGAGTTTTGATGTACAGCAGGGAATCAAGTTCCAAGGGCAAAATGAGGGTATGGGCTAAAGGGGCTGGGTGTGAGGGGGGCACAATCTATTTGGTGCTGCCAGGGGAGGGGATGTAGTGGGGGAACCTAGGCTTGCAGATGCCTGGTGTGCTTCCTGAAGGCTGGTGCTCCCTCAACAGCAATCGTGGGCTAGTCTCAGATTAGGGAGGGGATGCATCATTGTATACTTGGGACTGGAACAGACCAGAGAAGCTCTGGCTTTTATCTCTCTGGGGTCTGTGCTGCTTGGGGGCTAGGTCTTGACCTGCCACTCTTCTGTCTGGGGCCCTCCCTGATGCCAAGTGGGCATGCGGGAGAGTCATACCAATAGACGTGAACATGCCCTTGGCCATAGCAATGTTGTCGGACTGGAATCCCACTGGCCCTGGAGAGGTAGATATAAACACAGTGTCAGCTCTCCTGTACCAACCAGCCCGAAAACTAGCAGGGGTGGGGAAAAGCAGGTAACTAGAGTTCCCTGGGCATCTCTAGCAGCCCTTGTCCACTGCATCATTGTATACTTGGGACTGGAACAGACCAGAGAAGCTCTGGCTTTTATCTCTCTAGGCTCTGTGCTGCTTGGGGGCTAGGTCTTGACCTGCCACTCTTCTGTCTGGGGCCCTCCCTGATGCCAAGTGGGCAATAGGAGTGGTCAGTTGCCAGCATTTCTCACTTACCCTGTGGAGCATCACCCCCCACCAGCTGGGTGTCCTTGGGTGGGTCACTCTGTGGGTCTTGGTTATTTTCATACTTACCTCATTCATAAGGGGGGGGCTGGGGATTAAGGAGACACCTACACTCATGCACACAAAGGAAGTTGCCAATGCCATGGCCTGTCCCGTGACCATAATTGAGCCCAATGTCCCACAAGGCTCTGCGGGCAAAGGCCTCCACCATTCGCCCTGGAAGAGAGATGGCCCCCAGTCAGTCAAGTTGGCTGAACCCCAGACTGTCTGTCTTGCTCCCCCCAGCTCTCTTGTTCCAGAGTCAACTACCAAGATGTTGTCTGGGGAGAAGGGCAGGTAGCTGCACACTCTCCCCAGCACGCCTCACGTTATACACATGACCGGGACCGATGATTCTGCTGTAGTATCTCCCCGTTTGTCAAACATCTACTTGGAATCCTCCCATGGCTGCTGCAGCCCACTCTGATGCCCCCACCCAGTGTAGATTAGGAAGCAGGAGGCTTGGGCTCGAGGCCTGGTTCTCTCACCAACGCTTTGCTTTCTCTCCGGGCTGCATTTTCTCATCTACACCATGGATAGGATGATGATATAATCCCTGCCTTGCCTGCCTCCCGGAGTGGTGGCCTGGGTCTAGAAGATCAGCTTCCAAGGCTATGGGTCCAGCCTGATCTCTGAAACCCACCTGATGTAGCAGCAGGAAAGATGAGTCTGGAAAGATCAATATTTCCCATCAACACGCGCGTGTATGCCTCCTGATGGGAATAGGGAGAAGAAATGTGGCCACAAGAAGAAGAGCCTGAGAGCTTCTAGCTGCTTGGCCTGTGTGCACACATGCGGTGTGTGGGCCCAGGCCCGCGGGGGCAGGTGCATGCGCCTTCTGTGTGGCCGCCCAGGCTCTGGAAGATGGCCAGAGGGGGCTGAGGGGGGCCTTCCGAAAGCTGGGACTTGTTCCAGGTGGTTCTGTTTGGCTGGTCCACAGAGATGTTTGCAGCTAGGGAATCGGGAGGCAAACTCCCAGACTTAGTCACTCACACTCTGAGATCTCGGGCAAGTGACTTTGATTGCTCAGTTTCCTCCTCTGCAATGGGCCATCGCAGTACCAGCTCGGCAGTTGTTGGGAGGAGGTGGTAAGCTCATGCACCAAAGGTGCAGCAAAGGGAAATGCCTGAATAGCGGTCAGGGCCCTTATTGCTATTGGCACTATCATCCTTTCATTTTCCTAAGGCCTCAAGTGTGGGTTGGGCCTTATCATCAGGCAGGATAGCCTTGCTCTGTCAGGGCTGTTGCCCTATGGAAAGGAGGGAGGTGGGCTGACAGCAGCCTCTCCTGGTCATCCCTGTGGCAATGGTATTGATTCCCCTTACACACACACACACACACACACACACACACACACACACACACACACACACACACACACACCCCACCTTGTCATCTCTCAAATGACAGTCTGGGACAGCGGACTCAACACGCTCTACTGACCAGCATTGTTTCCAACACAATGCCCGAGCCACAGCCTGCTTGCTGGATGCCCGCAGGCGGCCTCCTGCTCCCTGCGCCAGACCCCCAGTGCACATAGATATGCCCCAGACTCTGGCTTAGATGCACCCGCTCCTTTTCACTTCATAGACATTCCACCTCTGAGACTGTGTGCCATTTCTTTCCACCTGGAATGCATTTTTTCCCTCCTTTCTGATGAGAACAGGGATAGGCACACAGACAGCCAAATTACATTTGTTCACTGGTAGTAGCCATATTTATTCCTGTGGGAATGATAGGTCACACATTTGGAAAGAATGGGACTTGTCTGTTCTGTATGGCTGTCATGTCCAAGTGTTCATGTTGTGCACCGTACAAAAGCAACACATTGGAATATTTGTTCATTCATTTACTGAAATTGGGCCAATGCCCTGTGAGTGCCCTGAAATATCTCAGGAAGTAGCTATGGCATTAGGTTTTCTGGTACTAACTTGCTGTGTGACCTTGGGCAAGTTACTTCACCTCTCTGAGTCTCAGTTATAGTCTTTGTAAAATGAAAGGGCTCTTGGTGGGGTGATTGTTTGGGTGTCCTGAGGGTGAAGGTGAGTAGGGGATCTTTGGTCTAAGACTTACCTTTTGGAAAGCAGAGGGGCTGCCCCAGTGGACTGTTCTGGTGATGTCTGTGGTTCCGTCCCTGTGGAGAAGGAACATCAACATGTGCAGCTCTGCTAAACATGTGAGAGTAGGGGTTGTGGTCATGTGCTTCCCGTGTGCTTTTCACTGGGGTTGGAGCAGCAGGGCTGGGATGTGGGTGGGCTGGGAGGTGAAAGGAAGAAGACAGTTGCCATCATCAAATTTCCATATTCAGTAACTACGTGTGAAGGGGCTCTGCAAAGCTATGAAGTTCAAAGTCACAGTGTTGTCAGATGCGCCCCATTCCCTACATCCATACTCCACCCTATACCACCCATTTTGGTTCTTTTGTAAATCTGGATTTCCTCAGGGCAGGCTGACTGTAAAACCCAGGCTTCCTGGTAGGTGGGAGGGGCTTGTCTCATGTTTACAGATGGGGAAACTGAGGCCCAGAGAGCTCATCACACTCTCACAGTCACAGAGCCATTTGCTACTGCTAGAAGACATTGCAGCTCCCCGGGACAGATGGCAGAGCAGGCCTCATGCACCCCATTTCACAGATGAGGCCACTGAGGCCTTGAGACTGTCTCCCTCTCTGAGCCTTGGTGAAGCCAGGCCCAGAGCAAGTACAGTTCTCTTTGTGTGGACTCTGCCTAGTGTCCCAGGAAACAGAAGCCAGAAGCCAAAAAGTCTGCCTCCCAGTCGCCAGCTGCAGCTGGTGAGAGACGGAAGGGGGCGTGGTCCAGGGCCTGGGGCCTCCTCCTTGGGAGCAGGTCTAAAGGGTTGCTCGTGACTTCACGGTTTTGTGCTCATGCCAGTGAGCCTGCTGAGCTGGAGGGCCCTAGGGCGGGGAGCACCCTCCCACTCAGCCCTACACACGGCTGTGCACATACTCAGAGGAGCAGACATGGAGCTCCGCACAGACCCGCACCCATGCTGATGGGTGTGGCTCACTTCTTCAGAAGTTGAGAAGAGGAAGTGAGGTGACCCTCTCCCTGGTCTCACTCGGCTCTGCGCATGCCCCAATCCAGCAATGCCCCACAAATTCACTTCCCCTTCGCAAGTACCCATCGCAACTACACACAGCACTGCACTGAAGACTAAACAGCAAAGGCTGCTGGGCCTGCCCGCTGGCACACCGAGCTGCTTGAAGAGCGAACGAAGGGCCTTTGCATGAGCACACTGAGAGCATCGAGAATGGGAAACTGTTCGAAACTTCTCCTTGCTTCTCCATCAGTTGGGTGCCCCCCTTCCTTCCCCACGCTGACTTCCCACAGTCCGCTTGCTTCTTAGATGAGAGAGGAAACCTTCCAGCTCATCTCGTCCCAGGTCCTCGCACATTTGGAAGGAATGGGGTTGGCTTTTTCTGCATGGCCGTCGTGTCTGAGTATTCAGGCTGCACATTGCACGAGGGTAACGCAGCGACAGGCGTGCTGTTAGCTTCCAGATCATATATTAATTTCAAAGAGAGTGCTCAGGTGGGCACACAGATGGAGGAGTCTTGGGTCGGGGGGAGCACCCTCCCACACAGTCCTACATGTGCTTGTGCACACACTCAGAAGAGCACACACACGTAGCTATTCACAGACGCGCACCCGTGCTGATGGATGTGCCCTTTCCCAACTGGGTTCCAGGCGCCTCCTGAGGTTGCTTCTCTCACCTGCCAGCTGATCTTGGAGCCTGCATCCTGCCGCCCCCAACCTGACATGGTGATCTCACCCGTGCAGGGAGGGGAGGGGTGAGGGGAGGCAGAGGTGCGTGTTCGGTGCTGGCGGCGCACAGGGCTTGTCGAGGATGTGTACGAGTGAGTGAGAAAACAGGCGAAGGAATTGTGCACCCAGGCACGGCAGCTAAGCATGACTGTTCAAACTGTGTCATTCTATGTGGGCTAAAAATACATTTTATCTGAGCAGTGGATGCCTTTTCCTGATTCTCATGGAGGTGTTGCCTGGGTAGCCCCACTGTTTTGGGCATGTTTCCCTTTGCAGTGTAGTAGTAGTTCCCCAGGTAGTAGTGTCGTAGTAGTGTAGTGTAGTGTCCCCAAGTGTGAAAAGAGGCAAGATGCTCAGGACCCATTCAATCCAGGCCTCTCCTTTCCCAGATGAAGAACCTGCTGTCCAGAAAGGGAGCTGACGCAGCTAGGCCAGGACAGGGTGGGGAGCACATACCAGTATTGCCCACCAGAATCCAGCAGGTACATCTCATCTGTGGACAGCTTGCGGTTCTGCTCCTTGGTTGGGCTAGGAAGGGAGGGGCATTGAGAAAGCAGCAACTTGACACTAGGCTGGGTGGAGCAGGGGTCCTGAGTGAAACCAGAGGGACCCCCCCTCGCTCCTGGGGGTCAGGCATCCAGACTAAGTACTTTGGGGAAGCCATTATCTCCCAAAGGGTGTTGGGAGAGCACTGAGCTTCCGCCACTAATGTCCTAGTGCACACCTGTTTATCCTATTCCTTCCCAAGCAATGCCCTGGTCTCCAGGGAGGGGAGAAAGGGACGGGCTCAGAATGTGGGAGCCGGGAGAGCCTTAGAGTTCAACGTCTCCTTTTCTGTAAGGAAAAATGCCTTGCATGAGGCCGTGTGGTAAAACTGGGAGAGAGCTGGGCCGAGCCCCAGACGCTCAGCCCATTGTTCTTACTCTAACTCCCTGCTGCCTCTGAGAGCAGAGGACCTAAGAAGCCAGGGCACAGGAAGAGTGGGTGCCCCACAGTGGAGCTGGAGGGCAAAAGTTGGTAGGGCTGAGGAGTTTCTACCCTGTCATTCTCTTGTGGGGAAAAGGGGCTGGGCCAAGGCAGTCGGAGGCTTGGGAAATGCCAGGAGACGGAATTCTGAGATAGGTTAAGCTGGCCCTTGGAAGTATCTGACCTCTCTCTGCTGTGCCCATGCCAGGCTGAGGCATCTGGTCAGCTTGGCCTTCCCAAATTTTGTCAGTCAGGCCTGCAGGTGTTTGTTTTCTATTGGGCCAAACATCTGGCCAGCCTGCACCTTGGTTGGTTAAGGCTGAGTGAACAAGCCTTTCTCCCCATGTGCTCATGAGCTTTAAGCATTAGCCAACATAAATAACTCACAGGAAGCCAAGGGAAGTATCCCACTGCGGCCCTGCCTCCCTCCCAGCTCCCTCAGTCCCTGAGCACTCACCAAGTCCCAGCCTCGGAGGGGAAAATTGTTCAGGTCTTTTAATTCCAAGGAGGTTCCAACTCTCTTCCCTTCACCCCCCGCCCCAACCAGCTCTACTCCCTACCTCCTGCTCCACAGTATTAGAGACCTAAAAGCATAAATGTGGACTCAGTTCCCAGAGCAGTCCCTTTCCTCCATTCCCTATGTACATGCATGAGGCTCCCCCCTCCCCCCAACCACCCCTCCCCACCCCGTGCACACACAGGGATTCTAGAAAATTCTTTCTTTTTAAGTACCTGTAGTGGGCCAAGGCAGCATTCAGACCACTGGCAGAGATGGTTTCAAAACTAGGTCCAGAGGTGAAATTTTCTTCTCTAGAAAGCACAAAGCAGGAATAGACAGTGAATGGACTCAGGGGCTAGGCCGGGTGCAGGGTATCCAACCAGGGCAAAGGAGGGTCATGGTTGTCTCTACCTCAGCCAGATGTCCTGGTTCATTTTCCCAAGCCCCAGCCTGTCCCTTACAGAACCCTCAAGGCCAGAGAAGGAGGACTGTAGACACCTATTATTCCCCCTCCACTTCCATTTTACAGATGGGGAAACAATTCCTACAATGAGTATAAAGCAAGAGTGAAGAAATGTGTATCTTTCCCTGTATCTGAAAATTCCTCCCAGCCCCAAAGCAGCCCCTGCACCTCAAACCTACAGTCTGCCCTTGGTCTAAGCCAAGTGTGCCCCAATTTGATATTCTCCAGGGGGGCAGGGGCTGACATGGCCTGTCGAGCTAGCTCCTGCTGGCAGGGAGGAAGGGAAGAGGGAGGGACCTGCGCCTGAAGCAGACACCAGGGGGCGCTATTGGGTTGTAGCCCTTCAAGTTGCCCTGCTTTCAGCCTTGTTGGGAATGTCACACACCACCTCCTGCCCAGCTCCCTGAACCTCCCCTCCACCAAAGAACCTGTTACAGAGAGGCCCCAAATTCAAGGAGGGTCTTCAGTCCTCCCTGAGTCAGGAGACCAATTCCCCCCCGCCACTCCTTTCAGCCCCGGCCAATAGATAGTCAGCCGAAGAGGACAGAGTCTCTTGGTTCTTCACCCTCGGAACTTGTCCACCAGTTCTGCCCCTGAGAACTCGTTCACGGTGCCTTTGGGCACATTCTGCTCCAGCCAGAACAGGTATCGGATCACGGCCACGGCGTCCCGCACCTGGAGCGGGTCAAACAAAGAGCAGGCTGAGGAGTGGTCCCCACCACAGCCAGGAGGGATTAGGCCTTAAAAACACTATGGTTTCACTGGCTATTTGATGATATTAAGGGATTCTTGTTAATGCTCATAGTGTGGTCTCCATTTTACAGATGAGGTAACTGAGGCCCAGAGAGGTGAAGCTCCTTGCTCAAGGTCACCCAGCTAGGAGGTGGGTGAAGGAACTGGGGTTTGGACTGAAATAACCTAGCTCCAGGGCTGGTGCTCTAAACCATAGTACCATGCTGGGACTAAGGAGGTGAGATACAGGCGGGTGCCCATGAGGCTGGTGTCCAGGTCACCGTTTCATTGAGGGGCTTCTTCAGAGCACCTTTCTAAACCCACAGACAGACCTCCCCAAGCCTGTATCTGCCCCTGGGGACTTACGTGAGTGGCCCTGAGCATGGCCTGCTCCTTGCCGTTTTTCACTGCCTTGTTTACCATCACTGGGGAGTAGGTGTCTGTTACGACCTTCTCCTGTCACAGGAAGAGAAGAGGAGATTTGAGAGTGGTGTTAGAAAAAGGTTGGAAGAAGGGCCTCCCTGGTGGCACAGTGGTTAAGCGCTGCGCTGTGGAACTGTCGGCAGCGGCGACGCGAGGTCGATGCCTGGCCAGGGAGAGTCCCACATGGCGCGGCAGACCTCTCCTGCCTCGCCTGCCGCTCCCCTCAGCAGTGTATTTCAGTCGATCTGCCTGTTCTGCTCCCCGCTCTGTCTCTGGTGAACCCTCTCACCGCCCCACGCCTCTGGTCTACACCCCAGCTTGTATGTATAAATAAATAAATCTTAAAAAAGGAAGGTTGGAAGGAAAGTCTGGTTGAGGGGAGATTTGTTTTTTCCTACGGTGATGATGGCCTTTCCCTTGCGGGATTTCTGGTTACACAGGTCTTTCCCAGCCTAGATCCCTGCCCCTGGATCCCACCCACGCGCTGGGACAGATCAGACCCTGGCCGGTGCCGGTCATTGGGCGGGTGTGAGAGTGTCTGTTTCCTGCACGTGTTGTATCACCACAGCTACCATTTATTGAGTGCCCGCCTGTGTCAGGCACTGGGCTTTGTAGGCACTACCTCTTCTAAAGCTCCTCAGAGCAACTCCTCTGAGGTGGCCACTCTCATCACCATCTTTTTATTTTTTATACATACAAGCTGGGGTACAGGCCAGAGGCGCGGGGCGGCGAGAGGGTTCACCAGAGACAGAGCAGGGAGCAGAACAGGCAGATCAGAAATACACTGTTGAGGGGAGCAGCGGGTGAGGCCGGAGAGGTCTGCCGCACCATGTGGGATTCTCCCCGGCCGGGCGTCGAACTCTCGTCGCTGCTGCCGACAGCTCCACAGCGCAGTGCTCAACCGCTGCGCCACGGGGGAGGCCCTCTCATCACCATCTTACAGATGAGGAAGCAACGCCAGGTTGACTCGGTCACTTGTCCAACGTCACTGCACAGCTACAACCAGGCAGAGCCAGCACTCGGTCTCAGGTATGACTGACCTCAGAGCCTCTGCTCTACCAGGCTGTACTCTCTCTAGCTTCCTGGACAGTCTCTGAGCTCTCTGTGGACAGACATCCTGCTTCCTCTTCTTCTGTCTTTCCCAGGGAAGCTTAGAAAGGGACTCAGCGCCCCCACTGCTAACTCACCAACTGCCTGAATTGCTGAGGGGCTGTGGACCCACTTTAGGTTGAGACTTCCTGGGGTGTGGTAGCTTGCCTGGGCTGTGGCCTGGCAAACCCACCTTGGGGATCACTTCATACAGCCCATACGTCGTATAGCTGGTCCCGATCCAGACCCGCACGTTTCCTGAGGTGTAGGCCTGCACAGCGTCGCGGACCTGGCTATACTCTTCAATTTGCACACACATGGCTTCCTTGCAGTCGGAGTTCAGGTACTGCAGGGTGTCGGAGTTCAAACGACTCTTATTTACAAACAGCCTGTGGGGAGGGAAGGTAGGTGGGTCCTGAGGGTCTCTAAGGCCAAGGTGAAGGACAAGAGACTCTGTTCTGGAGGTCTGTGCCAGGGAGCCAAGCACAGGATTTGGAGTATTCAGGAACAGAGGCCAAGGGGTCAGGAAAAGTTTGTGCGAGGCTCCTAGGAGGTCATGCTGGGACAGCTCCAAGTTCATGGGCAGGCTGCACATGGGGTGGGGTAAGTGGTGTGTAAGGGCTAAGGTGAGAGGATGGAATGTGGAGAAAATCCAAGGAAGAGCCATACCTGATGTCGGTGTTGGTGAGCAGTGCGTAGGAATAGAAGAAGGGGTTATAGGGGATATCCTTGCCCCGAAGGTTGAAGAGCCCTGGGGAAGAGAATCCATGGGGACTCTTTGAGGCTGAGCTGCCTGAGGCAAACACATGTGACACTTCCACCCCACCATTTGCTTTGACCGCCAAAGGATTCCCAGCCGCACTACCTCATCTGCCTCCGAAGGTTTCTTAGTCTCTTTTGGGGAGCAGGTATGAGGTGCTACTGAGAGATACGTCCGCCCCAGAGGCAGACACTGGCCACCATGCCATTTCAGTGGGTTTCCAGAATATCTGGAGCTCGGCGCTGGGGTCAGCTAAGAAGCCTGGGCCACACTGGGAGAATAAGGCCTCCCTGGGTGCTGATGCTGGTAGTGGTAGCTAATGCCCTGGGAAGCGGCCAAGCTGTTGGGATGCGTTTATGGGGGCTTTTGCCCTTGGTGAGATGGAAGCCTTTGAGCAGTGTTACTGTATTCCTCCAGTGGTACTATGGGCTCACCCCAACTTATTCTGGGGTTCCTGGTTTCCTTATTCAGCAGCTATGAGTGCTGGGCACCTGGCCCTTCTGAGTTCCCACAGCCCTTGGCCATGGAGCTCTCAGAACCGATGGGCCCAACGGTGCTGGGGGAGGAGCCTTGTGCTGCAGGGCCCAGGAGGTTTGGCGGTTGGTGGCACCCAGGCGCCCACCCAGGGCTGCAAGCCCATACTCACAGGCGGTCTCATCAAGTGCAGACAGAAGGACAGCAGTTGGGGCCTTGCGATGCTGCTTCATCTGGCTGCGGACGTTGTCTACTTTGTCCTGCCATCTGCTCCCTAGAAGCAAGGGGCCCCAAGGAAGTGTAAGGCACGCCCTTTGGCGCTCTGTTCCCGAGAAGACTCCCATAGGGCAGTAGTTTTTCATTTCTTTAAAAGCACTAGAGCTCTTTCTCCAGCCAGACTCCTGCTAGTGTAGTTACTGAGGACAGAGACTCTGGACCCCAGCCGCCCGGGCTCAAAGTCTGGCTCCGCCACTAACAGCTGGGTGACCTTGGCCAAACTACTTAACCCCTCTGTGTCATACTTTGCTGGTCTGTAACACAGGGGCCAAATGAAATAACATTTGTTATGCAGGTAGAATAGAGTCTTAATCTAAAGGAAGGCTTGGCTTTCTGATGAATAAATGAGCATGCACAACAGAGAGGACAGTAAGCCGCTGCTTACTAAGCTCCTGTGTATCGAGTCTTAATCCCCTTTTGGCCAGTTCTACAGATAAGGATAGTGAGGCTTCAGAGAGGTCAAGTGACTTATCCAGGGTTTCATAGCTGGCAAGCGGTGGAGCCGAGTGAGGTCTGAATCCAGGTCCGTTTGACGACACAGCCCGTCATCAGTCTGCTGGGACTCTGGGCTCTGTCGCTAACTATCAGTCCCCAAACCTTGTGTCGCCCAACTGTCCTTTCTAGAATGTTTATATCCTGGCTCTAGGACTTTAGTTTTCATCTATTGTCATTACTTCCTGCAATGCATAGAGTCTACCCCTAGGCAGGGCTAGGGATTTGCTGGCAGAAGGTCGTGAGCATTAAGGATCCTAGTGGGGTCAGAGAGGAGCATAAATGAGAACTTAATGCAGTTTTGTGTTTTTTTTTTAAAGACCTTATGCAAACAGGTAAAACTGTTCAACAAGAATGAAAGCTTTGGGTATGATACAATTTTAGGCTTATATTTTTTAATTGTAAAATACACACACCAAAAAATTTATGATTTTAACCATTTTGAAGTACACAGTTCAGTGATTTAAGGACATTCATGAGACTGTGCAACTGCCACCACTATCTAATTCCAGAACATTCTCATCATCCCAAAAGGAAACCTTACAGCCATTAGGTGGTCACTTCCCATTTTCCCCTTCCCCCAGCCCTGGAAACCACTAACCTGCTTTCTGTCTCTGTGGATTTACCTGTGCTGGATATTGTAGGCAAATGGAATCAGACAGTGTGGGGCCTTCCCTGACTGGCATCTTTCACTTAAAATTATATTTTCAAGATTCACGGGTGTGATACATTTTTTAGACAACAAACAGAAGCAGATTTAAATTGTCTGCTGCATACAGGTATGTTTTAGTAAGCAACTTTTCATGCACGGTTTTTCTCTGCCCTTTGCTCCCTTTAAAACATGTGAGTGGTTAGAGAGAAAGTCTCTCTTGTCTCTATAAGCTTAGAGACTCAAGAACATTGTTCTTGGACTTTCACGCCCAGTTTTGGCTCCTCATGGATTTTTCTTGAAGACTAGCAGCCTGCGATGGTCCAGTATCCCCTCGCTTACGAGAAGTCACAAAATCCATGGGGTTTCCCCCTTGCCCCCTAGAGCTATCCCCTAGATCTGCTTCCCTTCCCGGCATAACTGCACCCTCCCTTTATCTGAATGGGATGGGTTTTATAATTGAACTGTCTGGGAGAGCAGGCTTCTTTAAAACGTATCAAGAGGCAGAAAGAACGATTCTGTAAGTTACATCAGAATGGATAAAGAAAATTGGACACAATTTAAAATGGTTTCATCAGACCTGCTGTTTTGAAATTTCCCTCCTGCTTTTTTGACTCCTTTCCAAACAAGAGCTGTGCACAGACCCAAGTGTGGAAAGAGGCCTCTCTGATTGCCCAATATTCCTAAGAATAAGTCTATTGGCCTGTTCAGAATTCCTGGGGAGGTAAGGGGTGGTGGTGGCCAAGACACTGATTCATACTCAGTAGGCTGCTCCATCAGGATTTCAGCTACAACTTACAGGAATTGTGGCACGTAACACATATTTGGATGGTGTCACGGAGGCAAGATTATGGATGTTAGAATTTTGGCAGGTGGGCCAGATAACTTTCCTTTGCCTGGCCTTTGTCCACCCCGGCCCACCCGAGCTGAGTTTTCTCAAATTGAAATCCCTCATCACAGGGAAACCAGAAGTCAAGGTTTGAATGATTCGCTAGAAACTGAGCTGCATTACCAGACGCGCGACGCAGTGAGGTTGCGCTCTTCAAAGGGCTGGCTTTTTTCCATCTTTCTCTGACACTCTCCTTTCCTGCTCCCTCTTGTTTCCAGTCCTGATGTTCTTTATTCCAGCATTTTCTAAATTTGGTCTAAGGACCTTTTGATTCCAACTCTCTCAGGCAACAGGACAGACAAATCTACATTTTAAACAAGCATCCTAGGTGATCAGATTTGATTTGGTGCACATGAAGTTCCGAGAACCGCTGCTTAGCTACCTCTTGGGACAAATTTTTCAGTCAAAGGAGGAGCAGCAGGGACAGGTAACATGTTGAGAAGCAGAACTGGCTTCAGAAATTACCTGTGAATTCCTCCTGCAGGGCATAAATGGACTCGCTGGGAACTGGAGGTCTCGCTGACCCCCACACCAGGTCCACGAGGTTGTCGGTGATGGACACCAGCTGTTTGTCAGAGCCTTGGAGGGCCACATGATAACTTTCCCAGGAGCCTGCAGAGACGGAAAGAGTCACTTGTCCCCTGCCCATTTGCACCTCCGGAGAAATTGTGACTCAGGCCTAGAGAGTTCTTATCTGCTCTGCCTCCTGTTCCACTCCTGCAGCCCCCACTGCCCAGAGCTGTCCAAACCGCCTGGCCTCCTGGGCTGTGTCCTCTCAGCCTCCTCTTCTGCTTTCAAAGCCTAATTGCCCTGAGCCCACCCCAATGCTGTCTGCAGCCAATTGGCTAAGCTGGTCTTCTTAAGTGCCAATCGCTCTGTGGGGCCCTCTTTTCGGTGCTGTCCATTTGAACTGAACTTCAATGCTCCAGCCCAAAGGAAAGGCAATTTTGAGGCCATCGCAAAGACTGGCAAAGAAGCCAGGGGCCTTTCGGCACATGTGCTGTGGACTCCACCCTTGGCCTGCTGGCTGGGGCTCCAGAGCTCAGGGTGCTGGATTCCTGGAGGAGGGGGCCCCTTTACTCAGAAGCTCTCTCTTCTCCTTTAACCCTTTGCGGCTCTCTCCCAGTAGAGGGCTACCACGTGATTCTAGTGCCCTGCCTGGGAGAGCTCCAAGGCCCAGAGGATAGTTCTGGGTTCAATAATCCTGGATTATTCACTCGTTAGATCCTTAACGATTCTTTGAGACTTCCAGGTTGGGGCTCTGCATTCGTGGTTTTAAAATAACCAGCATTCATTCTTGGAAGGACATTTTATTACACAATCCATGAGTACATCTTTGTTGCAAAATGTTCTGCAGCCACAAGTTCAAACACTCCATCTTTTGAGCCACCCTACCCCTCCCGCCCCCAAGGTGTGCTTCTTTATATCCCAGGGGAGCTCGCTCACCCTCGGTGGTGTGGACAGATGCAAGGACGGGGGAAGAACTTACCAATGGAGAAGAGGAAGGGGTCGAAGCCCACTCGCCCTCCAGCAGGAATCTCAGTGAGGAGCCAGGTGACAATGGGAGAGGTGCCAACTGAGAAAGACAGCAAGGGACAGGGAGGTCACCTCCAGCCCCAGGCCCTCCATCAGGTGCTGTGTGTGAGTCCTGCCACAGGTGTCCTCCTTCCCACCAGCTTCACAGGTTGGGGAGGGCCTCGAGTGTCCTGTGCTTCCCAGAGGGGCCCAGCATGGCCTTGCTAGCCCTTCCCCACGTAGTCCAGGCTCTGGGGCCTGGGGGGCAAAGCCATGTGGCCCATTCACCTTCCTTATGGAGCTCCCAGTTGCAGTCCATCTGCCGCTCAGCCTGGGTCCAGTAGCGACTGTCGGTCCAGAGGGCCGCTTTCCCCTCGGTCACCACTGCAGTCCCTGGACCAGAACACGGAAGCTTGAGATGAGGGTGCAGCCGAGGAACCCGGCTTTGTTAGTGCCAGTGCTGGCTCTGAGCATGACGCAGGCACTGCTGTCTCTCCTCCACCCCAAGGAAGTGAGGCAGGGGCTTTAGGAAGGACTTGGGGGGAGCCAGCTGGAAGGGTGGCCTGGTCAGGCCTCTCTGCTGTATGTTGGGGGCCTCTCCAAAGGGGCCGTTGGCAGGAGAAGGAGTGGGGTCTGCATCGGGCAGTCCCCAACTGATGCTGCACACACATGAGGTGTTGGTGTTCAGACTTGGTGGCTGGTGGGGACACCAAGCAGGGACTTAGCTGAGGACACGTGTGGGAGTCAAAGCCAACGATTCTGGCAAAAAGAAGGGTCCTTGGGGGGCAAGGCTAGGCACCTTGTTGCCAGGGGAGGAATTGTTCACAGATCAGCAAGGGAAGCTCGTCTTTCATTCAAGGGGCTGGGATTAGGATGAGAGGTCCCTTCAGAAATGGGGACCCCATGCAGGGCCTCTATGTGGCTGCTTCTCTTGGCCTTGTGAGGGGAGATCTTGTCTGTAAAAGGACGAAGTCAAACTTGAAGGGAATGAGTGGGCCCCTAGTGGCCTGATGTGGAAATAGCAACTGTCTCAGGAGCTGACCCCGGGGACACTAAGCCGGGGCCTGGCTGTGGCAGAGCGGCATGGGAAGCCGCATGCAGGAAGGTGGCTGGTGGCGTAGGAGATGTGTCCGAGGAACCTGATGGGGCACCTGTCCTGGTGACATTTTTTGGAGTGGTGAAATGGCGGCAGAGAGAGAGAGTAGCAGGAGTAGTCTCTAAGCACTAAGTCCTGGGGTCTTGGCTGCAGAGAACCAGTCACACCAGAAGCAATGAAGGCTGGGTAATGGCTGTTACCTGCAGACCCTGTGAAGCCTGTCATCCACGCACGCCTCTTATCATGGTCGCCGATGTACTCACTCTAGGAAATCAACACCACCATCCTTAGTCTTCGTCACTGAGTCAGAGCCCACACAGAAGGTCCCCGACTACATCCCAGTTCTTTCTGTCCGGTCAGATTCAACCAGTCCTACTAGCCAGTCTATGCTAGTTACCTCTTCCAGGAAGCCCTCAGGAATTTCCCCAGCTCAGGATCTTTCTTTTGAACAATTGCAGCTCTTGGAGTCTAAACCCCACAGTCTAGCACTGGACTGTTCTGCAAAGGAGTCTTGTCTCTTTAGACAGAACACAAATTCGGTGGAGCTGCGACCAGATCTTTTGGTTCTTCTGGCCTCTCCCCTCCAGCTGGCCCCTGCCTTCCCAGTCTAGCATAGTACATAGGGGACATCATACATATCTTCTGTGGAGGGTTTGACACGTTATCGTATTTTGATCCTCATAATCCTTGGAGACAGACTTCATTTTCCCCTCTTGCAGAGGAGGAAACTGAGTCTCAGAGAAGTTCAGACCTTTACCCAAGGTTCTTAGCCTTTCCCACCAGGTGAGAAAACTGATTCAAGCCATCTTTTTGACGTCAAAAAATGCCTTCTCTTCTAACCACGCTGGTACTGGGAAGGCGACGAGGTGGAGGTGGGGGTGGGGGTGGAGCAAGGGGTGGGGGGGTAGGAGGAAGGCAGGGGAGCTGTTTCGGGAAAGGCAGGTCTTGTTCAGACCATCTTGTTTCCTGTCTGGTCCCCCTCACCCACCTACATCCCAGAATCGTGGATTCCAGGACTCTGGATCATTTTATTGCCCCATCCTTCAGCATTTATGGGAAGGACTGGGCTAGAAGGGCATGTTGAATTCTTCCTGTCCAATTCCCCATCCACTTTCTAACCTCTGAGGTATGGTGCCCCAAGCACTCATTCTGGCTCTGCCATCTAGAAATTGATCACAGTCGATCCTGAAGTTGTTTATGGTTTCACTGCTTGAGGTCAAGGAGATTTGGCAATATCTTCTCTTCTATGTAAAAGAACAGGTTCTTTCTATTGCCTTCGAACTCCCATCTCCAAGCTCCCCACTTCCTTCCCTATGCCTGTCAAATCTTTTCTCCGCCTTCATTTTCTGAGTCTTAACAGCCTCCTGTTTGCAGCCTGTTCTCAAGAGGCCAACCCTCTGTGGCAGAGGGGGCAAGAGTGGGGGTGGTCCTCACCATATGGGCATCCGCTTCGGGGATGATGTAGGCAGAGAGGTTCCGGGTGCTCATGTGCTGGCGCAGGGCTGTGAGCTGCGCTGTGGTGTTGACCGCCGTAACTGGAAGGTACTGACAGGTGACAGGAAGACGCCAAGACACACACAGATACACAGACACACACGCTGCTTAGAGAAAATGACGTCAGGACCCCCAGCCTCCAGAGGAGCCACTAGCCTGTCCTTAGGCAGGGGTTGCAGGTGGGGAGGCTGGGGGGCAAGGAGCGCAAGGAGGAGGACGCAGTGCTGAAGATAGGGGTGAGTCTAGATTAAGGTGTCTGGGCTGAGGGGAGATGGAGATGTTGAAGAACTTGGAGAGGGACTCTTTGTGGCAGTAACGGGACCTGAGTCTGAGATTGGGGTGGCTGAGAACCGTAAGGGGTGTGAGCCTAGGTCCTAGGTGAGACCAGGGGGTGCTTTCTCTCTTTGGATACCTTGGGGTAGAATTGCCAGATTTAGCAAATTAAAATACAGGATGCTCACCCAGTCACATTTGCATTTCAACTAAACAACAAAGTGTCTTCATAATAATCGTGCCCATGCACTAGCTGGGCGTGCTCAATTGCAGCGTTATCTATGATGTGCAATTCAGATGCAAAGCCTCCTGTATGACATCTGGCAACCCTACCTTGGGGACACTTTCAAGTGGGTCCTACCTGGCAGATGAGGAAGAGTGAGTACCCCAGCATTTCGGGCCATTGTCCACAAAGATTCTTTCCAAGCCAGCCATTTCTTAGAAGGCTGTTTTGTCTTAAAAATAAAAAGTGTGAGGTTTTTGTTTTGTCTTGCCTTTTAGACAATCAGAGATCCATGCCTGTTTTAATATGAAAGTAATGGGGTTTGCCCACCGACCTGCCTGCCCCCATGGGGCAGTGAACATTGCAAGCAGCTGTACCCCGTTTGTCCTGAAGCTTTAGTAAGCTGCTGGCAGGCCCAGTGGCTCTCGCCTTCTGATGGTCTGTCCCGCTCTAATTGTGGAAAGAATCACTCTGGTTTCCAGCCAGGGAAGTGACTGTCTAGCGGCTCCAGTGTACTGGGTCTACTCCTTTTCTCACACCCCAGGCCCTTGCCCTTCCCTGGCGCTTCTAACCCTGTCTTCCTGCCTTCTTCTTTCTGTGTCTCTTTGCTGTCTCTCTCGAATGTTTGCTTTCTTTTCTCCCATCCTCCTCCTCTTCGCCTCTACTTTAGCTGCAGTCAAAGGCTAGCTGGGGGACTCCAGCCCTTCTGCTCACCCCTCCTCCCTCCCTGCCAGGCCGGAAGTAGGTAACATACTGTGGGAAAAGGGGGGTGGGGGCGGATGTCAGGCACCTGAGAATGTGCTACCCCGCCCTGAAGGATGTTAATCAGAAACAGGGGCCCCAGAGCCCGGAAATGGGGAGAAAGGCTGGTAGAGGGAGAGGCTAGCCACTGTGCCCATGGGGGAATGGGGAAGAATGAGGGCGCTGTGGGCAGGCCAGAGCCAGGGCCTCACCGGGGGGCTGGTGGAACAATCTCTCACATCCTCTCCTCCAAGTTCTGCTGGCTTTGGGTGGCCCCAGGCACAAGCTAGAAGTGGGGAGAAAAGTCCAGGGTCATTCGGAGACCAGGCATTTCCTAGAGAACGCAGGGCCAGACTCACCCAACACCCTCCCCCTCCCCCATCCCCACAGGGCCTCCATTTTTTGAAGGATGCAATACTGCCCAACTGTACTTGAGGATAAAAATAATCACATTTCTTAGGAAATCAGACTGAATTGGATGGCACCCTGGGTCACAATCAAAGAAACTTGTTCCATCGACAAGTGATTGCCACTTTTGGATGGGTTTTAGTGCTCATTAAATCAATTTTTTTCTTCTAATCTAATTGGGTCTTTTCAGGGTCTACCGAACTGGAAAAGTTGTGTGTAAATTAAATTTTTGTAATCAAATTTTCTTTGAAATGCTCTAGAGAATCTCGCTAAATAATCACCCCCACCTTCATTTCACCCTTCTATAAATCTAATTTTATATATATCGGTTTTACTTAAATTCAAGACCCACTTGTACCATTTACAACTAAAGCTCTGGCTGTTATTCCAGGAAATCCCGGGCCAACATCGTCGCCTGCTGGGGAAAGGCAGATTAGTATGTAAGGCGCTCCTACTGTGTGCCAGACACTGGGCTCAGTGATTTCTCAGTAGCATCTCCTTGGATGCCTGCAGCCACCCTGTGCAATGGGTCTACTGTCTACTTTCTGCAGCAGAGAGGGGCGAGGCCCAGAGAGGCTCGACAGCAGGGACTGAGCCCCGGGCCATCTGGAAATCAGTCATGGAAGGGTGGTGACTCAGAAGGGACACACAGTGTAAAGATTTGGTTTCCAATTTGAGCTCTGCCCAAATTGGGTGCGACCCCAGGAAAGTCACCCAGATTCACTGAACAAAAATTTCCTAAGTGCCTACTGTGTGTCTGGCACTGGACCAGGTCCACAAGGCTCTGGGCCATCTGCCCTGAAAGTCCAGTGGTCTTTGATAGCCTTCCCTCTGGCCCTCAGATTTTAGGGCCGATCTCCCCATAGGTTAATGGGGGCCTGGAAATGGGGGGATGCTCTATTTTTACCTTCTGAGTAGGCTGAACTACAGAGGGAAGAAGGGCAGCTGGGGTCCAGCACCCCGAAGGCCCTGCCTGACCATCTTGGTCTCAGAAACTGAGCCCCATAGTGTTGATTAAGAAAGTGAACCCCCACTTCTGCAGGAGCAGATCTGTGACAAAGCAGTGATGCTGGACCTTAACATAAGAAGCAGAACAATCTAAGCCATGTCTCTCTGGACACCTGAAAGGGTACTAAACGACAGACAGACAGCAAAGGGAAGGGAGGCCTCCCTACGGGCCACAGGTGGGGTGGGTGTAGAGGGCACTGAGCTGGGCACCTAGTTGTGACCAAAGAGGACGAACAGGGCACTGAAGGGGTGACAAAGACCGAACTTTAGTTAGGCCCTCTGAGTCCTCTTCACTAAGCCTTGACTTTGACCTTCCGCGTCTAGCCTATCCTTGCCAGACCTGCATCAGCCAGTCTTAGCAAGAATCCTGCTAAGTGGATTTTGAGAGACTCCCCTACTCCTAATATCTGAACACTCTTGATATCTGATCAAAT
Source organism: Scalopus aquaticus (assembly GCA_004024925.1). Lineage (NCBI taxonomy): Eukaryota > Metazoa > Chordata > Mammalia > Eulipotyphla > Talpidae > Scalopus > Scalopus aquaticus. Next base: position 38,399 of record PVIJ01007409.1, on the reverse strand, counting down.
TCCTGCACCCTTGTTATCAGACAGCCTGGACTGCCTTCAGCGAGAGAGACTATTAAGTCACTTTAGCAGGCATCTTCCTGGTCTTGAGGTCAACTCTTAGTAATTGTCCACCCACTCACCCCTCATTCTGCTCACTGGCACTATGCCCTCGGCTGGGCTCAGAGCTGGGCCTGAGCCCTCTCCCCTACGGCAATGCCTTACTGGAATTGTCTTGAAGAAAGTCTTCCTGACCCTTTTAACACGTGCCAGCCAGTTTCTCTTTGACAGGTGGGAATGGAAAGGGACCAGCCCAGCCTTGACCTGACTCTTGAGGGTCCAGAGGATCGGCCCTGGGGTTCTTCCTCAAGACAGAGAAGGGGGCCAAGAGAGAAAGAGACACTCTGGGTCCCAGCCCGTCCCCCAACCCTTTCCGAGCCCAGAGGGGAGGCCAGAGCGGCACTCCAGCTGCACCTGCCTTCCAGCTGGGAGGGGCACGCGGGATGCACATACCACAGAGGAGGATAAGCCAGGGGCAGCAGCCCCAGCGAGCCCAGGCCATGGGGTGTCCAGGCGCCGGTGGTGAATGGAGGGATGGGGGAGACTGGGCAGGGCTGTCTCCTTTGGCCTCTTTCCTCCACGCCTCTCCGGGGCAGCAGTAGCCAGGCTCAGGCGCTGGTGAATGGGAGGAGGCTCCGGCTGGTGGATGGAGAGTTGCTTCTGGTCTTTTGTATTTGAGGGTCCCCTGGAGTCAGGGTGGGTGGAGAAGCCTGACTGCCCCAGGTAGCTCCGCTGGCTCCCAGCCTCCCGGAACAGGGCGAGGCCGCCCAGGGCAGAGTCTAAGTCCCTGGCAGAGTCCAAAGAGCCAGAGGAGCTGCAGCTGGTCTCAATCAGCTTCCTGCTCCCAACCCCCTTCTGCAACCATCCCGGGCCACTCCTGAAGTCTGCCCCCTCCCTCCAGCAAGCTGTTTCCCATTAGCCCCCCCAACTCGGGGCTCTGGCTACAGCGTCTGCTTTGAGATGAATGTTTACCCTTCCTCCTCCTCAGAGCCTGCGTGTCTCCAGAAAAAAACATCAGTCTGCTCCCCCTGGGGCCTAAGGAGCCCCACTGTGCCCCTTGGGGAAGTTGGACAGTTACTTTCTCCCCTCAGGAGAGCCCACCCTGTAAAAGTGCCGCCAGCCCTTCTCTCTGGGCTGTGGAGTCCTGTCCAGTGCATACTTTCCAGTCAGAGAGGTCGGAGCGGTTCGCACTTTCACCCCAAGAGGACTGTAGGCTCGGAAGCCTGTTTGGAGAGTCAGTAGAAGCCACTTAAAAGGGAAAAACCTGGGAAGGCGAGCTTGGGGCCCCAGAAGATGAAATTGGCTAGCTGGACATGCCCTTTCTCCCGGAGCTGCTAGAGGAGGTCTTGGTTTGCCTGCAGTGGGGCCACGCCTAAGGCGCTCCCGGTGGGCAAGTGCAGTGGAGGCCCACTTCGATGCCAGGCCTACCCGCCCTGAGGGCAGCGCTGCACTGGAGCCAAAGCAGGTCCCCAGGAGATGCCTTCTAGAACCCACTTCCAGGAGACAAAGACCCCCAAGGGACAGGGGCTCACCTAGCCTGGAGGGCCCCAGAGGCAAACCACTCCTGGCCTTTTATCTTATTTTTAATGTATTTGTTCTGTTGTCATCTCAAGTTTAAAGCAGCTTTCAAATAATGCCTCCCCCTCAGATAAAATAAAAGACCATTTGGAAGAGCTAAAGAGGACCTTGCTGGTCCCTGAGAGAGGGTGCCTGAATGAGCGAGAAGGTCTCATGGATTCCACTTCCAGGAATGAAAGCAGAGACAGGACAGGCACAAGGTCAAGTACCTGTGGTTCAGCAACCTTTGCTGTTCCTACTGCCTATTCCCTGCTCCTCTCTCCTACCCCGTTCCAGGGCTGGGAATAGAGTTATTCCTAGAGATCAGAGGTCAGGGAACATGCCCTTAAAGGCCCCTCCCTGCCCTGTGTGATGTATTTGCCATCAAATGGGGTGAGGCTGCCTGAGCCTCATTTCAGTTCTCTCACCCACCCTACTAGCTGTGTGGTATTGGGCAAGTGAATTCACCTCTCCAAGCCCTCAGTTTTTGCACCTGTGAAATGGGGATAATAATAGTAGTAACTTCACCAGGGCATGATGAGTATGAAATGAGCTCCCGTTTGTGAAGTTCTCAGAACGTGCCTGAATAAGGAGTAAATGCTATGCGTTTGTTAGGTCAAAAACATACTAGAACGAAACCTTGCCTCGTCTGTACCTTGTTCTTTCTGCCCGGCATCCACCACTGCTGGAATGGAAGTTAGTGTCATAGCAAAGATTAGCTGGACCGAAGGGCTGAACCTGGAAGCGCTTAACCCCAGCAGGCATTTCTCCCCATGCTCTGGACTTCGCCTAGGATGGCCCTCTGCCTCTGTCCTCTGCGGTCCCTGTTTTGCTTTTACCCTCAGCTCCTCCCTTATTTCCTTATCTCGAAATCAATGTCTTTACTCATCAGTTTGGGGAACTTGAACCCAAGCTGGCAACAGGCCCGAAGTGGAAAGCAACGATTCAGGGCAGGGAGGGTGAATGGCCAAGAGTCCTTGTATCCAAGATTGGAAGAAGTGCAGACCCCTGGGGTCCGGCCTGGCAGTCGCTTCGGCTTGCCTCACTTTGGTGCAAGGCTAGCCTAAGGGTCGGAGTCTGAAACTGGAGATGTTCCTGAGGGTCCCTCCTGTCCCGGACTTTTTTTTTTTTTAATTTTGCACCCCGATTCCGTCCCAGCTGTCACCTGCTTTCTGACCTGGGTCTGCCTCCGGACACCAATGCCTGCCTAACTACCTCTTCATGTGTGACTGAGAAAGGGCATGGAGGACGGCTGGCAGGCTGGGAGCTCCAGCACCAGGGCCGTGAGCAGCTGTGCTGTGGGTCCCCGGAAGATGGTACCCGAAGAAAGCACTGAGAGGCGAGGTGAGATCCAACAGGTCAGAGAGGCAGAGGGCATCCTGCAGGCCCTGGCGAGGAGGGGCACAGAGCTGGCCCCAAGGGTGGTTGCCATGGGAAGGGCCAGGGGCCAGAGGTCAGATGGGTGACCAACGTCACAGTGGCAGCTGGAGAGGTGCAGGCAGGCGGCACCATGGCCTGGAGCAGCCAGTGGCAGCGGGAAAGTCAGAGACGCAAGGAGACGCCGAGCGCCGTGAAAGCCCCACTGGCTGTCTCGAGCTCCCGAGGATGAAAGCCGGAAGGGGCCTGAGGATTTGCAGTTGCAGAGGCGGGAAGGGACGCGGACTGTAACGGCTGACGTGACCTCAGAGGCTGAGAGACTGGGACACCCTTGGCCACACGGGCATAGCATGTGGTCGCCATTTCCAGCCCTTCCCCACCTTTCCATCGGGTTTGTCGAGCAAGACGGGCCCATCTGCGGAAGAGAAGACCGTCCGGAGAACGATGGCCTGGCCGAGTCCGAGACGATCAGTGGCAGAGCTGGGACTCCGACCTGGGTGTGGTGGGTCGCAGGCCTGTGCTCCCTTCGTGCGGCCTCACTCCCTCCCCCACCCAAAGTTCCTCCGTGGCTCTCGCTCTCCTCGGGATAGAAGTCAGTCTCTCCAGCCCAGGGCTCCAGGCCTTTTCTCTGGTATGCCCCCAGCTCTTCCTGTCCATATTCTCTCCGTCCATCAAATTCTGGCTCAAAAATCATCTTATCCACCACGCCCTGACCGCAGCCCCAAATTAATTTTTCTACCGGTGGGGACACCCATAATATTTTACTTGGAAAATGTAAAAGCCTTTACATTTACCCTTAGCTATAGCACCCAGCAAAGTGTGAGCTCAAACAAGTTTGGGGAGTTGGCATTAAACCCCAACCATGTATGCTCTACTATCCCCAGCCCTGCCTTGAAAAAAATGTGCTCAATGGGGGAAATTTGCCCCCAGAATGCTGCTGTGGTGCTCTTGGGTGCCTCCTCCATCACACCTGCCCTGTTTTGACAAAAATCAAAAACTAAACAGCCCTGCCTGGCGTGGTCTGTGTGCACCCGTGTGGGGGGCGGTCACAGAGAGGGGGCAAAGTCTTTCATGGAAGCCTGTTTTCATTGTGGTGTGACACAGGGACTCGGTACCCAGCCAGCCAGGCCACAGCAAAGGGGGTTCCTCCTCTGATGGAGAGCGGGTTGGACTTTGCTTTGCTGTGACTGGTGGATCCACTGGGCAATTCCTTTCCTGTAGCTCCCCACTGCCTGCGGCTCCTCTTCCTCATGAAATAAGTTGATTACAGTCCTGGAACTTTCTTAGCGAGTGCCAGTAGGCCCGTCTGGAGCCTTGTGGGAGCCAGGAGCTTGGTTTGCTTCCATGGGCACAGACTGTCTGATCCTGAGCCCCGGCTGCGTCCTAAGCAGCCAGTCATGCCACATACCTGTGCTGCCCCCTCAGACGCCTGGTGCTACTTAAGGGTCTGGGAGCAGTGACTCACCAAGTTCCCGGCCGAGTCTACTCAAGCCTCCACACAAGCTTCCAAGCCCCCTTTAACACTCTCCCAACCATCTGTCCTCTTTGGCGGCCGGATCCCTCTCCTTCACCAGCCTTTTGTGCCTCTAACTTCACCATCTCTGCTCCAACTACATTACGCTTCTCTCGGTCCCTCTTACCTCTAACCAAATGACCTCAGCCTGTTCTTATACTTCCATGTGGAATGTCCTTCCTTCCTCTCCTGCCCTGTGACTTCAAGTCCCACCTCAAGTGTCACTTTGCCTGGGAAGCTTTCCCTGACCCCCAAGGTAGGCCCAATTCACCTAGGAGACCTCTTACTGCCTTCATCACAGTTCTCGACATCTGCCTCCCAACACTTCCCCAGTCATGGAAGGCATCCAGTTCAGGGCTGCCCCTCCCCCATGTGTCTGCCATTACCCTGTGTGACTTCAGCGTCCTGTCAACGATCTACCTCCTGTCCTAGTTCTTTCAGTTCAAAGCCCCTCAGTATCAAGTCCTTTCTCTCCCATTCCTTCCCAGCCTCCCACACCGAGAGCAGCATCTTGGTCTTCCTCATTGCTTGGGATTTCGGTCCTCTGATTTTCTGAGCTCCAACCTCCCATTGTTTGACCATGTCTGCCTATCCTTTTGGTCATTGCTTCACTCCTTCAACCCGCTTGCACCTGCTTTTTGACCTCGCTGATACTTCCTGACACTTCCCCTATACTCTTCCTCCATATTTACCAGTATCCTCTTGTTTCACTTCCTTCCCTATTGGATCCAAACTATATAGCCCTTCATCCCAACCTTCCTTTTACTTAGCTCTGCTATCCCTTTGTCCCTCTACTATATCCATCTTGCCAATCTCCACCTTCAAGTAAAACATATTCCCACCCCAGGGCCTTTGCACATACTGTTCCCACTAATTAGAATATTCTCTTCCCGGATATCAACCTGGCACACTCTTCTTCATTCAGACCTCTATTCAAATGTCACCTCTGCGGAGCAGTTGTCTCTAATCTTATTATTTAAATAGCACTACTAGTCTTCTTTATTTCCATATTTGGCTTTATTCTTCAGAGCATTTATCTGACATTATATTATATATATTTGTTTAATTTTATATAAATTAAATATATTCGCATATTTAGTATACAGACTCCATGAGAATAAGAACTCTGTTCACTTCTGCATCTCACCACCTAGAACACTACCTAACACTTAGTAGGCACTCATACATATTTGACAGGTGAATGAGTAAACCTCAGGACATTTGAACCATCTGTCTTCTCCACTGGAGAAAATATCACAATTCTGTGGGTTGCAGTCACTCCAAATTCAAGGCCTTTTTATGCTGCTTTGCAATCCTTTTACTTGTCCTGGGTCATCTCCCTTTCCTGTTGCCCTCACAGGCGATTCTAGACCTTTTCTCTTAACTCAAGCCCCTATCCTAAGCACATTCTATTCAACGAAATGTTTGGGTTGTTTCTGACTTTGCATAATTTCAAAAGGTGTGCTGATAATCTGTGCACACATAGTAGGATTTCTTTAGGGTACACATCTAGGAGTACATGTACATGTACATTTTCCAATTCAACAAATTCTGCCAAATTGCCCTCCAAGAAAAGCTGTATCAGTTCACACTCCTACCAACCAGGTATGAAAAAAACTGCCCCCACAACCTCAATTCACACTGGATTATCATCAGTGGTTTAAAATTTTGTCAACTTGATGGGTGCTAATTAATCTCTTGTTGTTTTGTGTTTACTGATTGCTGGTAACGATTGAATATGTTTTTATAGGTCTTCTTCGTCTTTTATTTTTTCCAATCTGAGTACCTGTTCCTTTCCTTAGCCCATTTTCTTATTGGATCATTATCTTTTTCTTATTGCTTTAAAAAGGAGATCTTTATATATTTTGTGTATTCATCCTTTATGTGTTTGACATATTACAAATATCTACATGCCGCAAACATTTTCTCCTTTTTAACTTTGCTTTTTATTTTAGAAACTTAATTTTGTACGTAATAAAATATCTGCCAAGATGTTATTTTATAATTTCTAGGATTTGTGAGTTGCTTGAAAAGGAAATACTATCCCATATTTTCTTCTAGAATGACAGATCCTTTTTTTTGCAAATGTATGTGTGTGCAGATCATTATTCCATCTGGAATTCGTATTTGGACTTGATGTTTAGATATTGAGGTTTGGATATGATAAGATACAACATATCATGGTTTTCCCCCTTATTTGACAACTAGTTGTCCCAACATAATTCATTGATTAGCAGATCTTTCCTCATTGGCTGCAATGCCTTATTTAGTGTATATTATTTTTGCACATATACATGGGACTGTACTAGACTAGACATTTGGTTTTGTTCCTTCATCTATTTGCTACTGTGCCAAAGCTCACTGTTTTAATTACGCTAATCTGTGTTCTGTTTTGATAGCTGGTAGTACAAGCTTTACTTCCCCGGCCTGCACCCCCCGCCCCATCAAATACTTCTTTGTCAGAATTGCATATTTTCTTTTCTGGGTGAGCTCAAGATCAGCTACTCATGTCTTACCAAAAAAAAAAAAAATCCCTTATGATTCAAATTGAGATTGCTTTAAATGTATGGCTTCCTCTGGGGAGATCACCTATGTTTATGAGTAAATTTGTAACCGTAAAGTTATATAGACATGTAAACAACCAACACATTTCACAATAATAATAGTAATAAGACTGAGTCTTTTTTCCAGTTTTACTGAGGTATAATTGGCAAATAAAATTGTAAGGTGCTGAGCTGCTAGAGGGGAGCCTGAGGCAGGCTCATTGGCCTCTCTGATGTCAAGGAAACCAAGCCTGGGGACTGGGCTGGGCTTGTGGGTGCAACTGGGCTCAGCATGCTCGGGTGAAGCTGACACCCCGAGGTGCAAGATGGGGTTGTACCACACCAAGATGGGGTTGGTCACTGCTGGTGGCCCAGAAGCGGAAGATGCGCAAGGGGCACCTCCCTGTGGGCCACCAAGATGTGCACCCCGCCCTCTTCATAAACTGTGACACTTTCTTCTGTGTTGCCCTGGACCTTGCCCCCATGCTGGGGATGCTGACTGGTTCATGGTGCAGAGCTAAAAGCTATGTGATTGCTGGTTATTGTCAAGGTCATGAGTGAATAAAGGATGCCAGCCCAAACCAGGTCACAGAAAAGGCCCCCAGAATCACCTAAGGCTTCAGTCACAAAGGGTTCATTGGGGTAGACACCAGTAAGTTCACGATCAACTGAGTGGTTGTGTACCACCCATGTGAGCCAACGACCAGGACAAATGGCAGCGCAGAGGCCCATACTGATTACTGTGAGGCCTGGCCGAGGCCCAGAGGACCTGGGAGTCACTCTTAGACAGCTGGTCCTGGAAACACTGGTGGATTAGTAGCCACCTGGGTGACCTTGAGAATGACCAGACCAATCCAGAGATCAATAAAGCTGCTGTGCCTCTGTGTTAGGTAGGGTGGCGGTGCTGGACTCTGGGTATTCCCACTGCATTGAAGAAGAAGAAATGCTATTTTAATTTCATTTTTTTAAAGATTTATTTATGCATAGAAGAACCGGGGTGTAGGCCAGAGGTGTGGGGGTGTGAGAGGATTCACCAGAGACAGAGTGGGGAGCAGAACAGGCGGATCTACTGAAATATGCTGCTGAGGGGAGCAGTGAGTGAAACAGGAGAGGTCTGCTGCGCCCTGTGGGAAGCTCCCTGGCTGGGAATCGAACTCGTGCTACAGTGGCTGCCCATAGCTTCATAATGCTGAGATCTAACCCCTTGCACCACCAGGGAGGCCCCAAAATGCTATTTTTAAATGTAAATAGAATATCTCATCACCTGTGTGGAGAGCTGACAGTTTTCAGATATGGCCTGTGACTTGAGAGAGGGGAGAGTCGCTACGGCTGGTCTTCTTCATGCAGTCTGTAGAAGTACAGCAGGCCCCATCTCACTAGCCCTGTGGTGTCCCTTGCAGTTGTGTGTTGTTATACTCTTCCAGATCTCTGCCATTTCTGCTTGTTCTAGAGGATTCCTACTAAATGTTTTGAACTTTAAAAAAAAAGGGCAAGATTTTAAAGTAAACACTGTGATCATCTGATTATATGTATATGTTGTGGAAAATGGAGACTTTTCATTCTGGAACATACCATGTCTCTTCATTCAGATTTTGTGTGTCCCTTAGTCAAGTTCCAGTCTCACCCTCACCTCGTGTAGCCTGATTTTAGGCCCCATCTCTTGAGTAACAATGACCTTTGGGGTGTTTTCCCACTAAGAAGTGGGGGACTATGTCTTATCCCTTTGAAGCTGGGTGGGTTTTTTGTGGCTATTTTGACCAACGGTATGTGGAGAAAGGGATAGCATATGGTTGCTGAGACTAGGTCAGAGAGAGTGATATCGCTGCTGCCTTGCTTGATGGAACATGCCTTTAAAAAAATTGAAGTGAAATTCACATAACATAAAAATAACCATTTTAAAGCAGACAATTCAGTGGCATTTAATATATTTACGACGTTGTGTAACCAGCAAACATTTCCAAAACATTTCCGGCACTCCAAAATGAAACCCCATACCCATTAAACAGTGACACCCATTCTTTCCTCTTCTTTGCACTCCTGCCAACCATTAATTTCCTTTCTGTCACTGCAGATTTACTTATTCTGGACAGTTCATATAAACGGCGCCACACACAATGTGACCTTTTATCTGGCTTCTTTCACCTAGCATTGTGTCTTCCGGATTCCTCCCAGTAGTAGCATGCATGTAGTGGTATTTCATTTTCTTAATGGCTGAATAATATGCCACTTTTGTTTATCCACATGGAATGTTTGAGGGGAGACTAGATGAGAATAAGGCTGGCCTAGCTGCTCTCTTTGTTTTGTTGGGGACAACAGCTTCAAACTCATAGACCCTACCAGGTGTGGCGTTAGTACATCAGATCTGAATAAGGAAAATTAAGTACATGCGTGTTGGTTAGGGTAGAATGCCGGTGTTGGGAAAGATACCCTGCTGTAATCCCGAGGCTAGTGTGCCAGTGAGGGTTGGAGAAAACGAATAGGTGCTTGGAAGCAGACAATCTGTCCCACTGGAGCCAGCATATCTGAGGCCGGACAGCAGAGGGCAGCAGAGGTTGGACGTGATTGCAGTTCCCTGGGTTAATGAGAAGGGGGGGAGGGTAGGAGAGAGAATGCTGAAGGAAGAACGGGGGTCCTAATTCCCACTGACGACTATGCTGAGGGTGCTGTCCAAAGGAAAGAAGTGTTCCTGAGCTCTTTTAGGGTTTGGGTGAAGATGAGTAAGGAAGTTGGTTGGTTTGGGAGGGGCCGAAGGGGTTAAGACTATTTAGACCTGGGAGTTGAGTGAGTGACTTGGGATGTTTGCAAAGCACAATGTGGAAAATGCATCCACTCTTGTCTCCTGTCTCTGAACTGTCTCTCTTTTCTTGGAGTCCCAATCGCTCTTCTAAAGGCAGAATTATCAATTGGGGACCTTAAAAGGTGGATCTACCCTTATGTGTGTTAGATGATGAATTTATAGTACAGGTAGAGATCATATCCCTAAGGTATCTATGAAAGAAGCTGCAAGACCAGAGAAGGAAACGCTTGCTTAGGTTCATATAGTTAGAATTCAAAGAAAATGCTAACACTTAATGAGTGAGACCCTCCAGGTGCTGAACACACATTACCTCACTGAATCCTCACAAGAACCTTATGAGGATGTACCATCACATTTTACAGGTGAGGAAACTGCCCCCCAGAAAGTCCGAGCCACTTGTCCAAGATGCAACCAGGATCTAAAGCCAGGCAGCCTGACTCCAGGGTGGGCTATTAACCACCGCACTCTCCTACTCGCCTGGGGCAAGGATTAGATCTCCAGACTCCCAAAGCAGGGTTGGTATAAAACATCACCTACATTGTCTTAGATGGATTTCCAATTTTACTAAGCTATATCCTGGTCTGAAATGAAGTATAATAGCAGGCAATTTTGCTACTTTAAGTGGATTTTTGGTTGATTTTTTTTAAAAGGTAACTACTGGTATTTTTAAAAAATCTCCTTTCATTTCTCATTTTGCCTACTTGATGATATTCCTATAGTGTTTGAACTGTCTGGAGCATGTGGGGTGATGTTTCCTGCTGAGCATTAATGTTGACACATGCTTTGCTTTAGATGGCTTCTTTCCCAGGCTGCCAGGCTCTCTTCTGGGCAACCTCCCTAACCTAGACTGTCAGTGTCAGCCCAAAGAGAGTGGAAAAAGTCAGTTTTAATTTGGGGGGGACTTTTTTTGACGATCTTCATTTTGTTTTCCATGTTGTTCCTTAAGCAATTATTCTTATCCTTATTTGGTGTCTGTCTGCCTGGAGGCAGGCATGAACACATTCATTCATTCATTCATTCATTCATCCATTCACCAGGTATTAAGCACCGACTATGTACCAAGCGCTATGCAAGATTCTGAGGGTTACAATGACGAACAGGGCATGCACGTTTCCTGACCTCATGGAATTTTGAGTCAGTTGCAAACCATTCCCACTCAGGTGCCTCTAACTGGCATTGTGAATCTTCCATCTTTTTCATCCCATTGCCTTAGCTTAAGCTCTCACCATCTGTCTCTTCCTTGGGTCACTGCAGCTGGTCTGCCTCCTCCCAACCCCCACCTCTGCCTGACCGTAGCAGACAGCAGCAAGCAGACTCCACCTTTGAAAACATCCCTTTCAACATGTCACATCCTTCCCCTGCTCAACCTGCTTAAAATCCTTCAATGACTCCCCATTTCCTGCCAAATGGGGTACAAATTCCTTCACCATCTGGCCTGAGTCAAGCAATTCCATGAGCTCCCCTGCCCTATGCTCCCCTCGCTATCCTATTTCCTACCCGCCCCTCTGCTCCAGTGAGGAGGGGCTTCCTGCTGCCCCAAACACTGCCATCTTGTTCCTCGTCTCTGCTCCATTTCTACTTCCTCAAACCTTACCTGATTGCAGAAGATCCAAGGGGAGTACGACCTCCTGCACGCAACTTCCCTTAAACAGGTCCCTGCCTGCCTCTGTCCTCTGCTCCCCCATCTCTGTGATCCCGGGCCTCACATCCTGGCTGATTGCCATCAACTGAGACTGCATCAGGGGCAAATACTTTGTGTTACATCATGTGAGGGTGTCTTCTGGCTATCACTTTCTGACCATATGTTCTCTACCAGACAGACAGACACATAGACAGACAGACAACAGGGTTCAGAGGTTTACAGACATCATCTCTTTGAATTCTCATAGCCCTCTGTGAAACAGAAAATATTTACTACACCTGTCACTCAGCTGAGGAAACTGAAGCTCAGAGAAGTTAGCTATCTGGTCCAGAAGCACGCGTCCAGATAAGCCCAGTGGGGCGCCTGCGTTCTTTGCAGTGGTGGGCCGTGCACTGAGCCGGGTGGGATATCAGCTCTGCTCTTTTTATCTCCCTGTGGCTCAATTCTAGGTAGCCTTTGAGTTTGTTTGCTTCACTTGATTTTAAAATGTTCTAGTGATGTTTCCCCCTCTAGTTCTGACTCTCTGTTTCTATTTTGCCATTATTTTATAGTTGCAAGCAAGCTTGAAGTCTTTGGTTTAAGTAATTAAATCCATGCAAATAAAATGTATGTCTCCTGTCTGCACTCACAGTATCCGAGAGAGAGGTGGGCACCGGGATGGGTGAGCATTGTGTAACCCTGCCTTCTGGGAGGCCTTGAGGAAAAGGCAATGCAAGACAGAAGCCAAAGGTCAGTTCCTTCTGTGAAGTAAAAGGCCACAGAGCCGGTGCCAGGTTCTCTAGCAAAATGCCAAACTGTGGCATAGACTCTATTTCCTTCCATGGTTTTATTTTTATGAAGGTAGTGATGGATGATTCATGCTTTACTTACTCTTCTTGTTTATTTCCCTTCTTCGACCTTCAGATTTTTTTCCCCTTAATGTTTGTTCCGGGTTTTGACAAAGCACCGAGGCACTTGACTTGCATTGATAACTTTCCCCCTCCCTGCTGTCTTCTTAGGGGAAAAAAAAAGAAAGGAAGTGACAGTATTCCAAAGCCATCTTTTACTCCATCAGTGGGTGCATTGCACCTGCTAATTCTAAGGTCACTCTACCATTGTTTCCTTTTATAGTAAAACCTCATTTAGAAGACACCCCAAGAGCACCAAATGAGGGTAACTTGGGTCCTACCTGGCCTTACTTTGCCCACTCTTGGCAGAAGGAGTGATGTGAATAAATGGACTCTGTGAGCTGGGTTTCCATACTTCAGGCAGCAAACTTGGTCACTCCTGTGGCAGCGCCATTTGCATACAAAGGATTGATGCCGGGAATTCTTTTCGTTTCATTAAGGCACATTTCCCAAAACCTTAATTATGCTACAATTTGTTAGCCTACTTGGAGGTACCTGACTTATTCAAAGCAATAAAGCTTCATTTCTTTACAATACAGGTAGCCCATTCATTTGAAGGGCTCCCTCCAATTCATTTGAGTTAGTGAGGCTGGACAGTATTCAATAGCAATTTATTGATTTCTCTCACCATCCAAATCACTCTCCCCAGGCCAGGATTCTTTTCAACAGCCCAGGCACTCCTGGAAGCCTTGCACAGTGGGCACCTCCTCAGAGACAAAGATGTGTTGCCCACTTACCTGTGCAAAGAAAGACCCCGTGGACCTGATAGATCTGCTTGCTTGTAATCTTGCCTTTTGTGGATAAAAACATGGGCTGAAGTTCATGGCCAGTATGTGGCTGGGATGGAGGGTTGGTTTGACGTGATGCCGGCCATGTGCTTTACCTCTCTAGGTTTGAGTCACCTCATTCTGCCATTATATACTCAGGCTGAGAAGGAGAGTAAGGGCAGTTAGTGGCCAGGGTTAAGGCTTGGCCTATGGGTGAGGAACTCTAAGTGAAGGGACCTCCCTTTGCCAATCCTGACTGCCCACTCATCGCTAGACTGATGCTCTACCCCACTAAGTTTAAGACACTAGTAACAACTAGGGAAACGTGAATTATGGGACAAAGACATTTAGGAAGGTAGAGAAAACATACTGGATAATACACATTCTCTGTCCTGCACTTTCCATAAAGAAGGCAAGGAGAGCCTCATGTCCACCGGTGTGGCCAGGAATTCTTAGATTCCTAATAAATATTTGAAATGGGCGCCTTTCTTTGCTGGGAATTTCTCCCCTCGAGACTCTGGCCATGAGGTGCTGCTGGGGTGTGTTTCAGTAAGTCGTCTCTTCTCTGCTGATACTGAGGGTCGGGAGGAAAGGAGATGGGTGGGTCCGCTTAGACCATGTTTGAGTTACCGAGTGACAATGGAATTCCTGCTTAGAATGCCAGGGAAATGGGCTTCTCTGATCTCCTGGGAGGAATTGTAATCACCAAGTTTTGAAAAGCCTAGGGGACCTGTAACTGAAGGATGCCTTTCATTTGGGACAGGAAGAGGCAGACACTGAGGGTGAGACTGATAAGTGCAAGGGCGTGAAGCCCCACTTCCCTGCAGGATGCTGGCGTGGTCTTGGAGAAGAGGAGGTAGTGGTGCTGATGGTGGAATCTACCCTCCTTGACCTAAATGCTCACAACCGCCCCATCGAGGTCATTGCCATTATTACCCCCAATTTATATATCGGGAAACTGAGGCACAGAGAGAAGCAGAGGTCACATGGTTAATGAGTTGCAGGGCTACAGTTTGAACCCAGGACCCTCTGACTCCAGAGCCTGCAGAAGATCAAGTCGCCTGGAATAGCAGGGGCATGATGTGGTCACACGTGCCCTGAGGTGTTCTGAGATGGCCTCAGTGCCAAGAGGTAGCACAGAGTAGTTAGTTTCTCAAGGGCATACACCAACATCCAACAGTCTATGTCGACAGTCTGTCTTCAAATGTTAGGTCTAGTGCTTCTTGACTGGTTGAGGTTGGACAAGTTACTTGGTCCCCTCTATGACTCGATTTCTTCGTCGGTGAAACAGGGACGTAGAGGCAATAATAGTACCTGCTATATAGGGTTGTTGTGATTATTGGATGAACCAACACAGGAGTGTGTTAGGCCACACTGTACACCAGTGCAGGCTACCTAGCAATTTAACCTCTAGTGTAGCAATGAAGTGCTAGGTCTATGGTTGGCTGGGAGCTCTTTGAACCTCAGTTTCTCCCTGCAACCCAAGTAGGCTTCCTGTGACACTAAAGTGAGGCAATGCATAGAGAAGAGCACACAGTGAGTACTCAGCTCCCAGCAGTTCTGCATTGTTATATCATCCCTTTGCAGCTAATGCGAGGGTAGAGTCCACATTCTCTTGCTGGCATGGGGTCTGGGAGAGCAAATATTAAAATCACCCAGGTCATTGGCAGGGGATGGGGAACACCATTTGTTCTGCAAGGAATTCCAGTTTTAGTGTCAGTGACCATATTTAGGTCCTGCCGATACACAGTGAGGAGGGGGAAAGGTCATGGGCTTAGATGCCACTGGGCCTGGATCTAGAGCCTCAAAAAACCAAACCCTACAAGGTGTAGAGCCAACAGGAGGAACCCAGCGTCCAGAGCCACACCTGCCTGTGTTCAATTCCAGCTCCCATGAGCCTGAGCCTCAGTTTCCCCATCTGGAAAATGAGGCTATCATTTGTACCTGCCTTACAGTATGTCATAGGATGAATTTCATGAATACATGTAGCGTGCTTAGAGCAGTGACTGCCATGTTGTTGACTTGTTTCCAGAGAAACCAGGGAGACGAGCGTGAGATGGAGGAAGACCGTGGCATTCCTCTCCACCCTCTCCCCTTCCCCACCAGCTGGAAGATGCTCCTGTCAAAATGGGAAATTGCAGCCAAAATAGCACAATAAAGGAAAGGAAGCGCTCAGCAGCAGAAGGGCTCCCACTCGCCCGTCCTGAGGAATGTGCTGACTGTTCAGGAACAGGCCTTTGGCAGTCGCTTAGCACAATCACGAAGCAAAGGGAAATGATCGAGTTTGTCACCAGGGTCAGTGCCAATTTACTTAAGAAAGTGGAGATGCTGAAAGGGAGGATGTGGGGACTGGGAGGCCCCCTACATTCCTGAAGCCGGTTAGCAAATCCTCAGGGGCAGCAATCCCAGGTGAATGTGGCCGGAGGCCCCTCTTCCCCCAGGCCCTCTCAAAGTCCCCAAGGGAACGGTGTTAAGCAGAGGTTGAGATTGGAGGTTCCAAGCCAAGCCCGATAGGGGGGTTGGCAGCCTGAAATGGCTGGGACTACTTGGGGCGCTCGTACTTCCTTTATTCCATCTGGCAAGCTTGTACCGGGTTTCTACTCTGTGCAGACACTGCACTAGGGGCCCTGGGTGATGCTGGCGGAGCCACGCAGGTAATATCCTTGACCTGGAAGGACTCCCAGAGGATAGAGGTGGACTTCCTACATGCGGGGGAAACGTGAGACAGGCTGAGGGGTCAGGGACACAACGGCTACCCCCTTCCCAGGGAGTTTATCTGGAAAAAAGAGATTGTCTGGAAAGGAAAGTGCTTAACATGAAATAACCTCGAGTGGTGGAATGAGTGGGGGTGTTATTTCCTGGGGGTGGAGGGACCATGGCAGACTGTAAACTCATCAAGGGAAGGCTCAGGCCTCTGTCCGGCCCTTGACCAGTCGCTGGCTGGGCTGTACACTAAAGGGACTCACAGGCAGGGCATTTAGGTTAGAGCCCACTCCGGGCCTACTCCACGCCAGAAACAATGCCACTTGTTCTCCCCTGCTTGCGCGTCATCCCAAATGAATCTGAGGTAGATTAATGGAAGTAGTGGATGATTGGGCTTGAATCGTAGAAAGGTCTGTCAGCATAATATAACCCAATGATTCTCAAAGTGTGGTCCCTGGACCAGTAATATCAGCATCACTAGGGAACTTGTGAGAAACGCAAATTCTCCCCCCCATCCCATGTGCACCGAGTCAGAAGCTGGGGAGGGGCCCAGCTGTCTGTGGTTTCACTTGCTCTCCACGGGGTACTGATGGCCGCTCAAGTTTGAAGACCACTGCTCTAACCCAGTGATCTGGAAAAGGGGATCAGAGCTGCCAAGGAGATTCTGGGGGTCCGGGGTGGGGGTGCGGAGCTGGGGGGACTCTGTTTTCATATGCCTTACATGTTGAGCTGCTACGTCAGATTTTATTTAAAGAGCGTGCTCAAACTAAAGCACTTGAAAACCATGACTCTTGTCTAACCAGCCGCCTTCTCCAGTCTGTCTCCTGCCTCATCTGTACAGGTGGGAGCACAGCAGCTCAGAAAGGGGAACACTCCAGAGAGCAGGAATGGGCCTCACATCCAGGCTTCCTAACTTTCAGCCCAGGATGCTTTTCGTCATCTCAGCTAGTCCTTCCTGAGAGAAGCCAGGAAGACCAGCCTTTGAGCTGTCTTTTCTTAAAATCCTGGGGGCTGTCTGCTTCTCTTTCTAGTTATGCCAGGAAAGACCAGAGGCTTCTGTGCTTCTGGAGGAAGCCCTTCCTGTTTCCGCTCTCTTCCTGTGGTCCAGGGCTCAGAGCCCTAGTCCGCCTTCCAGCCAGCCTAAGTCTCCCCCTAACCAGCACTCATCTCAAGGTAGAAAATCGTGGGCTGGGGAGGGGTCTGCCTGAGTTTCCACTCTTTTCTTCCATTCCCCAGTCAGGCCTCTCAGGCCTACCTATGTCTGAGGTTTTGTCCATGCCTGCATTTCCCTGCCTCCATTCTCTCCCCACCCCCAGCCTAGGCAAGACTGTCATTTCCATCCCACGAGGAAGCTTGGTCACTGCAAGCCTCTCCTGGGGCGGGGGTTATTTCATTCTGTGCCGTGTCTCCTTTCCCATCCCCTCAACACTGCGTAGCCTATTGTTCCAGCAGGCAGCTCACAGGGCCGATCAGTGGGCAGAGATGTTGGTGGGATTGCGATTGGCACCACCTACTGCTGGTCCTCTCCAAGGCTCAAAGACCCGGCTGGAAGGACTTCCCCACTGTGGCCTGTGCCCTTCCAGATGTCGGGCATCCCCTCTGACTTCAGCTTTTTTGCCCCAGGCCAGAGCCCTTAGTCCACCCATGTCTACAATGCCGCAGCGAAAGCAGTAGCTCCTCTGGGTGCCAACTGAGGACAACACGGAGTCTCAAGCTGCTGAGCCTACGTGAGCAAAGTCAAGGCAACTGTGGTCTGTGAGTCAGCTGCTTGGCGCTGCCCGTCTAAGTGTGTGTGGGGGGAGGTGGCTCCTGGTGGAGGGAGAGAATAAAAAGAAATTGGAAACTAAAATTAAAAGGCTAAAATTTGCAGACCAATCCGGCTCATCCTACCCCCTGCAAAAGAGCATTTGAAACCCTAGCCAGGTCCGCCCCTGTCCGACCCCTTAGGCTCTGTAAACTGGCTTCTAGCAGGAATGTCACAGCCGGCGAGGCCGGGCAGTGTGAAGCTGGGCTTCAGAGCTTGGGCTCCGGAGTCAGACGGCGCTCAGCTGCTGCCTAGATGATCAGATGTGTGGACTCCACCGCCTTGCACCTCGTTTCTTCAGCTCTGAAAAAGGGATAGTGATACTCGGTTAAAGCATACGAAAATGCTGTCTTGTAGATTAAGAAAGGTTGAATATTGCCAACATATTGCTTCGACCCAATAGCACCTTCCTCCGGGGGTTATTGTGCACAGCAAATGAAGTAATGTGCAAGTGTTTATACCAGCACCTGGCAAGCAGTCAGGGCCCATGATAGGACAGTGATGATGATGGCCATGACCGTGGCCACCTCACACATACAGGTCCTGGATAGGCTGAAATACATCAGTGGCCTAACCCAAGGGGTTAAAATAGACTCTTGACAAAATATCCCTCCTCTTGGGACTGGATCAGCTCTTAAAATCACTTGCCCTTAAGTCCTTCTATCTGCTGAAGCTACTCTCCATTGAAGGCTCCCATTAAGCAGTCCCAAATGGGGAGCAGATTCTATCACTGCCTCATTGATTCGCTGAGTCATTCAGTAGCTTATATTGAGAACTTATTATGTGTGAGGCGCTGTGCTGGGTGCCGCCTGCGGGAAGGCATGGACCCAGGCTTGGAGGAGTTTGCACTTTGGTGTGGGAGAAAAGCCCAGGACAGTACTTACAAGTATCGCGGTCATAAAAAGTGTGTCCCAGCACTCATGGGGCTTCCAAGGAGGGGTCATCCAGTGCTGTTTGGGGTCAGTGAAGGCTATACAGAAAAAGTGACATTCTGGATGGGCCTTGAAAGATTTATGTAAATTCCTTAAATAGAGAAGCGTAACTCTAGACAGACATTTCCAGAAGGAGAAGCCGATCGTGTCGAGGCACGAGCTTGCAAAGGGGAGTGAGTGACATGCTCCAAGTTCAGCATGTCTAGAGTAGGAGGTGGGGAAGGAAGCGTCTGGGGCTGGGGCTCTAGGGGTAGGTAAGGGTGAGGTTGGGAAGTGCATTATATTCCAAACTAAAGGACATGGATATGATCTTGTACACAATTGAGTACCAACAGATAAAGGTTTTCCGGAGTGTCCAGACAGAAAACAACCTGGTTTTGTCTGGAGTGGGGCCCGGGAATCTGAGGTGGAGGGTTTTCTTATTGTTAGTAATTATCCTCAATTTCATTCTGATATTCCAATAAAATGCACTCATTATAAGTGCTCAGTACAATGAGTACTGACAAATATATATGCCCCTGTAACTACTGCCTTAGAGCTGGGCAAATGAGGCCTCTGTTCCACGCCTTGCATCTCAGGGCTGGGGCTGTGCTTCTTTAACATTTTCAAAGTTCCCTTTTCAGTGCCAGAGCCAGCCCGGGCCAGCAATATCATGGGGGTGTGCTGCCCAGAATAGGCCCCAGGTTGAAAGCAGACCTGACACATGCTTCTCTCCCTCAAGGCATTCCTTCAACCTCTAGACACCCCCCACCCATATGTCCCAGGGAGCTCCAGGAAGCTCCATTTATTCTATGAGCCTGTGGTTGAATATCTGTTGTATTAACATATCATTGTATATGTTGTATATTGATATAAACTATATATTGATATCGGTTCATTGTATGGATATACCATGATTTGTTTACCTATTCACTGGTTGCTGGGGTTTTTATAATAAAGCTGTTATCAACATTTTTGTATGAGAAATAGAATATGTTCTAATTTCTCTTGAATAGCTACCTAGGAGTAGAATTACTGGCCCAAGGCATTGCCTTATGTTTAAGTTTATGAGAAATGAATGGATTGATTTCCACAGTGGTTGTACCATGTTAAATTGCAATCAGCAATTGCTTTGTATCTACTTAGTATTTTCATTTTAAAAACGTGGCTGCCATTCTAGTGGGTGTGCAATAGTACCTCATGGTGACTTTAATTTGCATTTCACTGATGACAAAAGATGTTGAGTATCTTTTCATGTGTTTCTTGGCCATTTGTATGTCATCTTTAGTGATGTGTCCATACTTTGGGTATAAATTACAGACGATAAAATGCACCCATTAAAAGAGTGCCATTCAATGAGTTTTGATAAATGAATACAACCTTGAACTAGTACCACCTACCTAGAAGTTTATCATTGTTGCTGATCTTTTCAAGTTACCAGATTTTGGTTTTATTGACTTCTCTATTTGTTGTTGTTTTTACCATTTCATTGATTTCTACTCCAATCTTTATTATTCCCATCCTTCTATTTACTTTGGGCTTAATTTGCTCTCCTTTTCGTAGCTTCTTAAATTTGAAGCTGAGGTTATTGATTTGAGACCTTTCTTCTTTTCTAATGTAGGTAACTATAAACTTCCCCCTAAGTACTGCTTTAGAAGTATCCCACAATTTTTTATAAGTTGTTTTGCTTCCTCTCATTTAAAAATACTCTCCATTCTTTTGGATTTACTCTTTGACCCATGGACTATTTAGAAGTGTCTCTTTTAACTTCAAAATATTTAAGAATTTCCAAGACATCTTTTTGTTATTGATTTCTAATTTCTTAGCGGTCAGGAACATACCCTCTATGATTTCAGTCCTTTAAAATCGATCGAGACTCGTTTTAGGGCCCAGCATATGGTCTACCCTGGAGAATGTTCCGCATGCCTCTGAGAAGAATGTGTATTCTGCAGATGTTGGGTGTAATGTTCTATTCATGTCAATTAGGCCAAGTTGATTGATAGTGTTGTTCAAGTCTTCTATATCCTTATTGATTTTCTGTTTACTTGTCTTGTCAGTTATTGAGAGATCTGTTGAACTCTCTAACTATAATTGTGCCTTTATTTCTTCAATTCTGTCAGTTTGGATTTTATGTATTTTGAAGCATGGTATCAGGTACAGAAACATTTAAGATTACTATATTGTACCCATGATGTGAAACTTTTATAACTATAACATGTCTTTAATATTGGTAACATTCTGTGTCTTGTCATTTACTTTGAAATGAATAGAGCCATCCCTGGTATATATTTTTAGTTTTAACATATCTAGATCTTTATACATAGATGTATGTAAATGATATTTATTTTTAAAAAATATTTATTTATTTATGCATACAAGAGCTGGGGTGTAGGCCAGAGGTGTGGGGGATGAGAGGATTCACTAGAGACAGAGTGGGGAGCAGAACAGGCGGAGCTACTGAAATACACTGCTGAGGGGAGCAGTGGGTGAGACAGGAGAGGTCTGCTGTGCCATGTGGGCAGCTCCCTGGCCGGGGATCGAACTTGTACTGCAGTGGCTGCTGATAGTTTCATAGGCTGAGATTTAACACCTGCATGGAGATCAAACACATGCTGCAGAAGCTGCAGATAGATTCAAAGTGCTGAGACTTAACTCCTTGCGCCACCAGGGAGACTCCAATTTTTAATTACAGTACAAAATTTACAATTTTTAAACACAGGAGGATGATCTCTAACTTTTAATCATACTGCTTAGAGTATATTTACACTTAATGTAGTTATTGTTATGGATGGGTTTAGATCATCCATTTCTCTATTTGTTTTCTGTTCTTCCCATCTATATACTTGATCAACTTTTCTAAGATTGTTTTTAAGCTTAGAAATGCAGATGTTGGGTATAATGTTAAAGCAGGTCTGGAGTAGCATTTATTCTAGACCCAGTTTATCTTTACTACTAAGGTATGCCCTTTCTTGGGGCTTCTACTGAGTCTCCTAGATTTTCACAAGGTTTCTCTTCTCTGGCTGATGGGAAATCGATGTCTCCCAAACTTGTGAGAGGTCAGAGAATTTCAACGTACAGCTTCTTGGACATTCTTTGCCTGATTTCGTGGGGTTTCACCCTATGTATAGCTTAGTATTGAGCAATTTAATCAAGAGAATACCCACGCAGGTGTCTGGGACTCTTTTCCTGTTTAGCTCCCCCCTTTCCAGAACTTGGCCCTACACATTTCAGATACCTCAGTCACCCAAACTCCAATGCCTTCTATTTACTTCAGGGAAACTACTATGTTCTTCTGGGGTTTTCCCTTCCTACACTATTGTCTAGAAAGTACCTACGGGCAAAACCCAGGAACCATCATAAACTTTGTTTCCTTTCTCTCAGGGATCACAGTCCTGTACTACCTGTTGTCTAAAGATTACAAATAGTTATTTCATGTATTTCATTCAGTGTCCTAGGTTTTTTTCTTTAATAATAGGAGGAAAGGTCTGATGTATTTCACTCCAACATGGTTGGAAGCAGAAGTCACAGTAGAGATTTCTAAGCAGGGGAGAGATATGATCATATTTGTTTGTAAGGAAAAAGTTGGGTCCTCCCTGGTGGTGCAGCGGGTAAGCGCTGTGCTGTGGAGCTGCCAGCAGTGGCTACGCTAGTTCGACATCCGTGCAGCCGGGGAGATTCCCACATGGCGCGGCAGACCTCTCCTGCCTCTCCCGCTGCTCCCCTCAGCAGTGTATTTCCGTCAGTCTGCCTGTTCTGCTCCCCACTCTGTCTCTGGTGAACCCTCTCACCACCCCACGCCTCTGGTCTGTACCCCAGCTTGTAGGCATAAATAAATAAACCTTTTTTTTAAAAAAGGAAAAAGTTGGTCACTGCCTGGTGGTCTCTTGGATGGACAAGATATAAAATAGTAAGGCAGAAAAGCAAATTAAGAGGTTATTTAAGTTGTCTATGAATGAGTGGATAGTGGTCTTAACTAAAGGAGAGGAAGTGGGACAGAAGAAATGTGAAAATCTTTGAGATCTACTTAGGAGGTAAGATTAGCAACACTTGCTTTTAGATTAGATGTGGGTGGTGGGTGAGGTAAAGGGAGAGTTCAGGATAAACCCTGAGTGTTTCAGCTTGAACAAGTGAAAGATGGTAGTGCCACCACTGAGGTGGGGCCAGGAGAAGTTTCTCTTTTTTGAAGGGACATACTGTTTATTTGGTGGACTGGTGAAATGGAGATGGGCAGTTCAGTTGTGGAATGTGGGATTTGAGGTGATTGTGAGCCACCCAAGTGGAAAGAGCAGTAGATATGTAGGTCTGGTTTTCAGAGGAGAGCTAGGGCTGGATCATTAAATGTGCAGTTGGCATATACGTGGTAACTGAGGCCATGGGAATGGATAAAACTATACAGGGAGAGGGTGTTCAATGAGAGAAGGTGGCCCAGAGCAGAATGAATATCTTCGTGTACCATCAGAGAGCTGAACTCTGAGAGAATGGGCCATGGTCTAGGGAATTCGTGATGGGGGAGAAAATTGGGTAGATTGGCAGCCCTGTTGGTCCTTGTCATGGAGAACAAAACCTGGGAGGGGCTGCTGTGGGAGCTCAGGCCCCAAGAATAGGAGGAGGGGTGTGAGAAGAGAAGTCATAGGGCCCCGAGCACATTCTGCTAACTTCACTGTTCTTTGTGCTCTTGACCTACCCTCCCTGTCTGATCTCCCGGCATGATCATTAACACTATGGCAAAGAAAAGGAAAACGAGGGCAAACAAAGGCATAATGGAAATGGAAATAGTTTCTAAACCCCAAAGTAGGAGAAAATCTAGTATTGGGGGGGAATAGCAGTAGTTGCCACTCTTTCCACTGGCTGGCATTGTCAACTTGGCCCTGTGCCCTGCAGCTGGGCCCTGAGGGCTGGCCACACTCCAGCCAGCCTACACATCTTCACCCCCACCGCTGGCGCTGGGAAGCATGCCAGAGCCTCCACAGGCAGCCAACCATGTGGCCAGGCCCAGGGAGCAGAGTAGAAGGACTTTGGAATAACTGGCACAGACAAAGAGAGGCAGAGAGGTACCAGCTCAGCATGGCGGCAGTAGGGGGGCCTGGAGCCTGGTCCCACGTGTCACTCCTCAGTGACCTCCCTGACTATTCTTGCCTAAACTCGCTCCTGCTTTTCAGAACTAGTGAACCAGCAATAGTGTCACCACCCAGATATTACTTGAATTCGTCATCTATGGCCTATTGTTTTCCAGTTGAATCCTGTCTTTCTCATGAGTAGAGTTCCCTAAGGCCAGGAACCTGCTGTGACCCCTGTTGGCTTAACTTCCCCAGAGTATACCCACCTTTGAAAGTCTTTGGACACCCTTCTTCATCAGCTCTACTGCCAGCTTTGCTGTCAGCTCAGATGTGTGGCTCACTGACCGGTTGTGGCTGTAGCACACCCTTGAGCCGTGCACCGTAAGGTCTGGTCCCCCCAAATTTACTTTGCACTCAACTTCTCAAGGACATAGTTCTTGGATAAAATGAGATACACCTAATTTCTTTTTAAAATTAAAGTGAATGAATATTTTGGAAAATTCCCAAGAATTTTACTTGAGGATACTGAAGGCTCCCGAGCTGAGGGGGGAGTTGGTGTGGATTCTCCTCAGCACAGTGGGAGCTGTATGAACTGGGCCTCTTCTAGGTCATCAGAAAGGAGACCACGCTTGGTCCCTTCCCTCAGACCCGGGAGAACAACGCTCTCTTGCTGGTGCGCACTTGTTCTGGGCGGCAGGGGTATATGAAGCCATTAGGTTGCTCGTTTTGACCACAAGATCTTGTCCTTCTGTGTCAGTGTGGGTCCTGTGAGAAGCAGACATCAAGGTGGGGTTAAATGTGCAAGATTTATTGGGTGAGATTCCTGTGATGGATGCAGCGGCGGGAGAGGAGTAGGCAAGAGAGCGTGTTGTGCAGGCCTGACGCCTGGGAACAGAGCAGGGGAAGGAAGGAGGCTTGGGTAGGAGGCATCTCAGACTGCAGCACACTTCTGAGAAAGCCTTGGCTGGATCGATGGGAAATCCTAGAGCAAGGCTTCCCTGCTGGAGTCCCGCGTCTTAGGAACCGGTCGGGGTTGCTATTCCTGCCAGACTCAGTCACTGGCTGGGAGCAGCCTCAGGGCACACAGCCTCGTTGTGAGTGCCATGGTAGAGCCAAAGCCTAATACCTGGGACTGTCAGAGAGCTCTGCTCCCCATGGCAGGATCTCTTGAAGAGAGATCTAAGCGGTACGTCTCCAGGCCTACCACACCATCCCTGCAGCCTCCTGGTGTCTCCGCCTGGTCACCTTGCCTGGACCAGTCCTCAGTAGTTTGCTCCTGAGTCAAACACTTCTCTTCCTGCTGGATCTCAGGTCGGGTGATCTGCCGGGACCTGCTCGGGCTCCACAGCCAGACCCCGGCTCCCAGGCCGCTGCTTTACTGCAGTGCCCACTCAGAGCAGGTGGGTCACGGGGGCCTCGAGGGAGAGTTTGTGGACTTTGGCTCACATCCTTGGTGGGGAAGTCAGCGCGGGTGGTAGAGATGTTACCAGCAGACTTCTCGGGAAAGCGGCCGCCGCTGCTCTTCTCCTCGGTCTGGTCCCTCTGCTCCGAGGTGGGCCTGGAAACCACCTCCTCTTCCCCCTGGCCTTTAAGGAAACACCAGTCTGGTTCCTGGTACCTGTCTGGGTGAATGGGTCCCTGTGAGCTCTCAGCCGACCTGTGAGGCCTGTGGCAGGGAAGAGGGTGAAGGGATGTGGTGGTTGGTAGCGAGCAGCTGACCGGAGCCAAAGGAATTGCTTTTGGTGGGATCCCGAGAAAAAACACTTCCTCTGAAGGGCGGTCTTAAGGCAGGCCTAGCTGGTGGGTTCCCCCGGCTGAGAACCAGGTTCATTTTGGTGTTGTGCCTTAAGGACCTCGTCTAACGCCTAGGACCTGGTGGTGCCTAGCACCTGCTGGTAGCACGAAAGCTGTCTCCTGCTTTCCCCTGCCAGCGACCCCCTTTTCCCTCCACTAGAATTTTGGGTTCCTGAAAGCTAGAACCTTGCCTGGCTCATGATCACACCCTAATTCAGATCCTAGGGTTTAACAGGCTCTCAAATAAGAGTGTCTACTGGGCAAGAGAGCCCATACCCGGGAGCACAAGAGGGAGAAAAGAGTAGACCCTGCCCATGAGAACTCCCAGCGTGAGGGGGAGACACAGTCCCTTGTGCAGCCGATGGGGAGCCAGGATTCGCTCTGAAATAACCACACATAAGGACCTGTTTAAAAGAAAGCCATGCGCAAAGAACATAGCTGGCTGCAGCTGTCTGGAGAAGGCCTTGGCGTTGAGGGGGACGCTGGAATGACTGAGGTGACAAGAGCTCACTAGAGCCAGCTGCTCCACATTTCCTTTCTCAGCTCCTTATTTATGGGGAACACATGTTCTGATCCAGAACTCTGGACACATGGTCTGACCAAGGGCCTGGATATGGGAATGTGGGGCTGGCCGAAAAATCCAACAGGACATTTCCTAGTCTCCTGCTGGGATGCTCGGAGTAAGGATGGCCCAGATGGAGGCCAGGCCCTCTGCTGGGGTCTTGGCCAAGTTCCCAGGTACTGGGTCTTACCAGCAGGCCTAACTTTGGCTCTCTTGCTTGAGGTTGGCATCAGACTAGTCTATCAAGGAAAGAGAAAGATTCTTGGGCCTCAGAGAGAGCAGCAGAGAGCTCTGCACTTAGCTCGGCCTGCCCCACCCCCCGGCCCAGCCCCATCCTCGCCTCCCCTCACCGCGCTCCAGGTCCTTTGGTGTTGGCCCAATAAGAGAGGACATCTTATCCGCTCAGGCGGTGCCTTTGGACTCCTAGCTGGTGTCATTGCCAGCTTGAGATGACAAGTGCCCAGAGGGTATGTTCCAAGGCTCCATCACTCTTTGGGGGAGGTCATTTTGTGTAGCTTCAGATTCAGCGAGAGCTCATATTGAGAGAGAAGGAAGCAACAAGCCAATGTCATTCCCGTTGAAATGTCTTTACGTTGCTTTCCTTACGGTGGAATGGTTTTGGCCTGAGCCTTTCACACTCAATTTGAAGCAGGCAGACCAGGGAAGGGGCCACATGGAGGCCGGGATGAAGGTTCAGGAAGGGCTTGGTCTATGGCTAGAGTGAAAGAAACTGGCCTGTGCTGGGATGGATCCCTAGTTGCGGCCCTCACCGAACCACATCAACCAAAATGAACTAACTCAGGCATTTATTTGTCTGTTAATCACAACTGACACACCAGGACTTGTTTTTATCAATCATTGAGCAAAAGCTCCCAATTCAATATTTTTGTTCTAGCTAAAGTGGCAGTGGTCTCCGTTAACACCGGAGTTACGGTGGAGCAAGAAGCTCAGCTGCGCTTGGCTATAAACAGGGCCAGTTCTTCCAGCGACTGAGCTTGCTGAGAGCAGGGTTGGCGGGATGAGTTATTTGCAGTCTGAGGAGACTAGGTTGGTCTGGAGCCCCAGAGGGGGCAAGTTCTGAGAGGAAGGGGTGTGGGCAAACAGCACAAGAGAGCTCCAGCTGCGCAGTCTTCGGGTTCTTCCTCCTCTTCCTTTTGGCTGATGCTGTGTGCTAAGCGCTCTGCTTCCGGCTTCACAAGCATTATCTTATTTTTGTCCTCGGGGTACCCTGTGTAGAAGGTCAGATATCATCCCATTTTAAAGATTAGGAAACTGAAACTGAAGGAAGTTAGATAACTAGTCTACAAGTTCAGAATAGGGTTAAGAGTCAGTCCTGGGTCTGTTCGATTCAAAAGACTTAATCACTGCCCTCTTTTGCTTACTTCAGTTTTCCGTGGTGTCTAGTCCGCTAGGGGACTCCCCAGGGAAGAGGCGGGCACCAGAGACCTTTGTGTTTCGGATGCAGGCCATCCCCAGCATGCCCCATCCGATCTCCCTGCTCATCCAGTGCCTTAAAGCTCTTGTTGCCCTGTTACTCCTCAGTCTTACTGGGCCTCCTCGGAATTCCTCAGGGCTCACGCGGGCAGGAGCCTGCTCCCTGATGCAATGTCCTCTCTCCACAGAGCCATCCCCAGTTTACTGGAGTGGGGCCACCCTCACGCCCCTGCCACATCCCGCCTCTCTGCCTCGCACAGCCCTGCTGCTCTCCGCAGCCCTCCCGCCTCCTGATAAATGTGGGAGAACCTGGCAGCATGCACAAGAGGTTAGTTGGCCCCTGTCCAGGCTGAATTTCACTTGGCTATTTCCTCACCATATTTCTAACCTCCCGGGCCCTCCAGAGACTCAATCTCAGTCTTGGCTGATTCTGAACAGTCCGGTTTGAGTTCATCTGTGGATTTCATTAGTGAGCTGTTTACTGGCATCTGACAAAGTTTTAAACGGGCCTGTTCCTGGAGACTGAGCCTGGGGTGGGTGGTTCTGGTTGGGCAGAGCCGAGTGTGGTGTTCAAGAAGCTGAGCCTCCGGACCCGAGCCACAGCCAGCCTGCTGAGCAGTGGTGGGGTGCCGGCCAGTCTCCAGCCCCTGTTTCAGACTGAGCCTGAATCCCATCCACAGGGCCACGCTGGAAGCCTGAACGAGAGAGTGGTAGTGGGCATGGGACACCTTAAACAAGATGAGGCACTTGCTAAGACACTACTTAGAAGTTTGTCCCAAGTGTTCCTCCCTTCCCTGCCTTCCTCATCAAGGACTTTAATGCACACCTGGGCCTTCCTGCACTGGAAAGCTGGGGGGCAAATGGGGTGTGGGAGGGGTCTGCTCCAGATCCCACTCCCTGCCTGTGCACTGGTCTCTGGTCCTGGCCGCAGCGTCACGGTGTCTCCCTGTGCGGGGCGCCTTAGCCACCAGGTCTCCAGGGAGCCTCGCTTCTCTGCTCCTCCTTCTTATCCCAGCGGAACTGACCCCAGCATCCCCTACAGGAAGAAGATGGCTGACCTGGGGTGTTTATGGCTCGTCTGGTTGGCAAGGGTCACATTTGCTTCATTTCCAGAAAAGCAGGACTAACGCCTGGTGGCTGTGTTGCCTCATATGCCCATTTCTCTCTGCTCCAGTGGTACGGATGGCTGGGCTGGCATTGAGCTGTCACCAGCTCTCCCCTGGGCCCTCTGTGCTCAGTCACAAGGTCCTTAAGGGCAATGCTGTGGCTGGAAAACAGTGAAAAGCACTCTGGCTGGTCGAGGGCTAGATTCACACCATGGTCCTCACTAACCCAGACTTCTCCCCTAACCACTCACAGAGACCCGGGGTTCTGGGGTATTATATTTATTTTGCAGTATCTGCAAGTGTCTAGACTATGGATTCTATTTTGTCTATGGGCAGAAAACAAGGGAGACAGACAAGGGGGGCTGAGGGCTGTGCCATCAAGGGTCAGCAGCTGTGTCCCTCTGCATATCTGTGGTACCAGGCTGCTGCATTGCACAATTCTGGGAGTCTAGGGGTATCTATTCAACACAGCAGGAACTACAGATTGTATGCTTACATTTCCCCAAAATTCATATGTTAAAACCCAGTGTGATGATGTCTAGAGATAGGGCCTTTGGGGTAATGAAATTGCGAGGGTGGGGCTCTCATGATAGTATTAGTGCCCTTCATAAGAAGAGAGAAGAGTTTGTTTTTCTTTCTGCCTCCTCTCTCTCCCTCATCTTTCATATCAGGATATAATGAGAAGATGGTCATCAGTAAACCAGGGGCTGAGTCTTTACCAGGAGCTAGATCATGATGGTGCCCTGACCTTGAATTTCTAGCCTCCATATCTGTATGGAAAAAAAGTTTATAGTTTAAGGTCCCCACACAATGGTATTTTGTTATAGCAGCTTGAACTAAGACAGAAGTCCTCACAAAGGAAGCACTTCTTCACCAGGCATCTGAAGGGTATAGTTCATCTGAATAGTTTTTCAAGATGAAGAAAACAAGGAAGGTGATGGTGGGGGTTGGAATGTCACCAGCAAAGGTGCAAAAGCAAGACTAGCTGGATGGGCTTGGGGACCTGCAGTGGGTCCAGCATGGCTGACCTTTTCCCTCCCAGTGCCTGGCATGGGGCCTGACACCTAGCTGTTGCTCAAATATTGGATGAATGAATGCACCTCCTTGATCGCAGGGTATCATAGCATCTGTAGAGACCTGGCCTTCTGTCCCCTGCCAGAGAGCAAGCTGGTAGATCTGTGAGAGAGAAGGGAATACACAGGGTCACCGAGAGAACACTTCTAGTACCTGGGTCTCCTGGTTTGCCCAGTGCTCTTTCCATTCCACCTACCTCCTCTCCACCCCCAGTCCTACCATCATGTTCAGGCAGAGTCACGGCTCTCACACGCACTCTTAGCTCTCTTGTTAGTGAACTGTTTCTGGTGTGTATTGCTTGTCCCCCCAACTGGACTGTCAGCACCTTCAAGGTAGAGACTCGGGCGTCCACGTTTCTGCATTCTCCACAGTGAGTGATAAGTGCGCCAAATAAGAAAGGAGCCAGAGTCGAAGAAATGCAGAAAAGCTCAGATTCCTGCCGCACCCCCGTCATTCCCTCGTTCCCCAAGAGCATGATGGGCTCATTTTCCAAGGCTGACTTACCGTAACTTGGGGTTTGGAGCCTCTCCAGGTGCACACCAATGGGAAATTGATGGAGTAAAGAACCTCCATTCCCCTTCACTTGGGGAGTTTGCTGCCTGGAAAGGAAGGAAAAATGACCCCAAAGATAAGAGAAGAGTAGATCACTCTTACTTTGTGAATAAATGTGTTCCCAAAATGCCTGCAGGAGTTCTTCCCACCATCCCCCAACTGTAAAAATTTTAATTTTACCTGATATGAAAGCAGGGCCTGATATGAAGGTGGGGGGCAAGGCACATAGGGCTTCAGCCATAGACAGATTCTCTGGTGACACCCTACGGGCAAGGTGTCTGCCAGGCCTGTCATAATCTGAACTGTAAGCGAGAGCTCGCTTGGGCTGCTCGTGCACTCAAAATAGACTCACCGAGACGCAGGTGACACGCGAAGCTGGACTCCGTCTGTAGCGGATAAGGACAGTCTTCGTCCTCCCCACCTCGGCCCAGCTGAGGTCCGCTGTGGCCGCAGAGGTCCCTTCCCACAGAGCGTCCGCCAGCGCCTGCAGCTTCTCTGCTGGAGGGGGTCTTTCTCCAGCACCTGGCGCCAGCTGACCCCCAGGCAGCCTTCCACTGGTGGGGGATGGGAACCAAAGCAAAAATGCCCTGCCCCTCACTCCCACCCCAGCCACCCAGGGGACAATTCTGAGGAGTGTCCCCATAGTTTATCAGCCAGTCTCTGGCAGGATGGTGCCCTAGTTGCCTTCTCCCCTCCCCCCACCCGCTATTGAATGCCTCTTCATTGGTTTCTCTCCCCTCTCACTTTCTCTACTTCTGCCCACCTGTGTGCTTTGAGTCCCCCCCCCCCATTAAACTACATAAACTGAAGTCCTTGCCTCTGGATCTGCTTTTGGAGGGGGACCCCAAAGTAAAACACGTTTTCTAATTTCTACAGTTCACACAAGAGCCAGGTGGCCAGGGAAACAGGAGCGTGAGAAAAGCTCATTACAAAGGAGTGGAATAAGCCACGGACATCTGTTTTCAAAGCACTTTCTTTTCACCTACATCCTTGTTATTCAAAGTGTGGGCTTGCAGCAAGGGCATCACCTGGGAGCTTGTGAGAAATGCAAATGCACCCCAGGCTGGCTGAATCCGAATCTGCATTTTAACAGGATCCCCAGGTGGCTGGTGGCACAGGACAGTGTCAAAAGTCCTGCCCTGCACCACCATCTTGCACTCTCTCAAAGGCCATTTGTAGGGGGTTGAATAGTGTCCCCCCTGCCCCCAGCTCACATCCACCCAGAACTTCAGAATGTGGTCTTGGTTGGACAGAGGGTCTTTGCAGATGAAGTCATGCTGGAGCAGAGGGACCCTAAATTCGCTGGCTGACCGTCTAACAAGAAGAGGAGAGCATGCGCAGAGACAGAGAGAGGAAGGCACGTGGTGGGGACAGAAGTGGCATGTAGGCCGGACGAGCAAGAGCCACGGGAACTGCAAGCATCTAGGAAGTTTCCTCCACTAGGAACTTGGGAGGGAGGGTGTCCATGCCACGTCTTCATTTTGGTCTTCTATTAAGTTCCAGAATTGGGAGAAAATATATTTCTGTCAATTTCTAAGGCGCCAAGTTTGTGGTACTTTGTTATGGCAGCCCTAGGAGATGAATATGCTTTATTCCCCAGCTGATGTTCACAAAAGTGCAAAGCTAGCACTTGACCTAGGCACAGTTTTTATTGCTGAATGTGCAGCACCCCAGCAGCCTTTGCAGAGCTCTGTTCTTAGCCTGGCCCCGCTCTGAGTTGCCATCCAGGACTCGGAGGCAGGCACAGGGACATGTCCTCAGGTGAGCAGATGACACGAGGCTAGGAGGGTTGGCGAATATGGTGAAAATATGGGGATTCAGGAAGATTTAGACAGGGTAGAACAATGGCCCCAGCACCAGATGATGGAACCCCACAGGGATGAGAGGAAAGCTTAGCATTTAGGTTACAAAGAGCAACTATCCAGAAACAGGCTAGGGAATGCCAGCTTGACAGATGCCCTGATGGAAACAAAAATTGGGGTGGGTGGGTGGGTGGTTTAGGTGACCTCAAGCTCAGCTGGAGCTGAGCGTGTGATGGATTTAGTGATAAAGAAACAGCCTTTAGCGGCAGTAACAGAGATGGCACGTCCCCAACACGTGGGGACAGCATATTAGCTTCTACTTTGGGCTGCTCACACCACCCCTGTGACCTGAGTCAAGGCAGGGGTATATTTTGTAAACAGGACTTACAAACTAAAGGGCTTGCGGGGGAGACCAGAATGGGAAGTATCAGAAATAAAATGGTAGCTGCCATTTACTGATCCTCCCTAGCTGCCAGAGACTGTGCTAGGTGAGGTGAGAAAGACAGAGTCCCTGTTCTCAGGAAGCTTACAGTCAGCTGGGCAATAAAGCTGGAAGCAGATAACACATATTTATTTAGAAATTTACAAGTGTGGAGGAGGAGTGCCAGCTGCTACTACAGAGCCAGGCCCACCCGGGGTCAGGGCCTTAAGCAAGCAGCATTTTCATATTTTTAATCTAAATTGAGATAACACTGGTTTACTGTGTCTATGATTCCGAGGTACAGGGTCACGCCCTTCAGATGTATGTTACCACACCACATCCCCCACAACGGCACCCACAGTCCTCCACCATAGTCCATGGGGTCCTCTCCATATCCTGCTCTCCACCCTCTACCCCTTCCCCTGGCAGCCTCAATTCTGCAGTCAGATTTCTAGGGCTTGTTACTGGTTGGATTCTGTCTGACCCTTTGTATTGTTTCTCTGTATTTCACGTATTAGTGACACATTTGCTATTTGTCTTTCTCCTTCTGACTTATTTCACTTAACATCACCCTCTTCAGTTCCATCCATGTTGTTGCAAATGGCAAAAGTTCATCTTTTTTTTTATAGCTAAGGAGCATTCCACTGTGTACACCCACCACATCTTCTTGATCCACTCACCTGTCTTGGGGCTCTTAGGTTGTTCCCACAGCTCGGCTACTTTATGTAATGCTGCAATGAACACGGGCATGCAGACACCCCTTTGAGTTAGTATTTTTACATTCCTTGGAAGATATGTAGGTCCCATCTGTAAAAAGGGACCAATGGTGTCCCTGTGATGCGAGAGGGTGTGGGGAGTGAATAAAGGGAAGTATATACCTCAGAGACACCTAGGAGTGGAACTGCAGGATTATTTTTGTCTTTGAATTAATATATCAAGGCTCACGAAGAGTTTTTAAAGAAAGAGGAAAGCAGGTTCAAAGGCCCTGGGACACACTTGAAGAGCAGGGAGAAGAATTGTATTAAGGGATATGGCTTAGTTCAGTGAGGGTCTAGAGACATTATTCTGGCCATGTGATGGAGAACAGACGGGCGAGGCAAGAGTGGGTGCAGGGAGACCCGTCAAAAGGGGGTTGTAGTCATTCCATGTTAACTTCCTATTGCTGCTATAACTAAGCACCACAAACTTGATGATTTAAAACAGTGCAAATGTATCCTGTTACAGTTCTGGAGGTCAGAACTTCAGCATGGATCTCCGGGCCGAATCAAGGTGTCAGCAGAGCTATGTTTCTTCTGGAGGCTGTAGGGGAGAATCAGTTTCTTTGACTTTTCTGGTTTCTAGAGAGTGCCTGAATTTCTTCACTCATGATACTTTTCTATCTCCAAAGCCAGCAACTGCGATTTTCTCAGGCCGCACTCATTCTAAATCTGACTCTTCCGCTTCCCTCATTCACTTGTAAGGATCCTCATTATACTAAGACCACCCACATAATCCAAATTGTGGTTTAGGGAACTGTTTTCTTTTTCTTTTTTAAAATTATTTATTTATTTATTTTATTGACATATCATTTGTTTACATCCTTATTAATGTTTTGGAAGTATAGGACTCCCCCTCAGGTGTAGTCACCTTCGTACTCACCACCAAAACACACATGTCCTCCACCATAGTCTGTTGTGCTCTCTCCTCGCCCTGTTCTCACCGCTCCCACGCTCCCTCTGGATGCCTCAGTTCCATGGTCAGCTTTCAAGGGTTGGCTTTTAAGGTTGTCTTTCTGTGACCCATTTTTTGCTTTGTCTATATTTCACGTAGAGGTGACACCATCCGGTATTTCTCTTTCTCCTTCTGGCTTACTTCACTTAGCATAATCTCTTCATCTCCATCGGTGTTGCTGCAGATGGCATGAATTTATCTTTTTTGATCACCGAGTAGTATTCCATTGTGTATATCCACCATGTCGTCTTCATCCACTCATCTGTTTTGGGGGCACTTAGGTTGTTTCCATAGCTTGGCTATTATAAATAGTGGTGCGCTAAACATAGGAGGGAACTCCCTGTTTAAAAGTCAGCTGATTCGCAACTGTAATTCCCCGTCCCCGTGTAACATAACACACTCTGGAGATTAGAACAGAGTTCTGAGGATTAGAATATGAACATGGGGGGAGGTGCGTATTCTGCTGGCACACGTTCCTGTTACAGACATCACCTCATTCACTCTCTCCCCTTCTCCCCATGGCACTGGTACTATTAGTCCCTTTTTATAGAGGGGACACCATGGCTCACGGAAGTGACCTGCCTAAGGTCACACAGCCGGGAAGTGTCAGGTCCAGAGTCAGACACCAGACTGACTGCAGATCCTATGGTCTTAGCTTCTGCCCCATCCTGCCTCTCCATGTACTATGAAGATAAGGTGAAGGGCACAGGGGAGCTGGCTTTTGGTGTTTGTTGGTCTGGCTGTTACTGTCACACAGGGCCGAGTTCTGGGCGAGTCCAGAAGGCAGACCTAGCTCAGTAATGGCAAGTAGGTAAATTCCAGTTATCAGCATGTTGGAGCAGGAAGGGACTTGAGAAATCATCTAGTCCAGTTTCTTCTAAGGAAATCAAGGCCCAGAGGGAAGTAATCTACCCAAAGCCACACAGCTAATTCACAGCCTAACAAAGAATTTCCTGACTATTCTGGTTCTCTCAGCGATGGTATCAGCTGCAGTATGAAGTGGGGCTCGTCATCACTTGAGGGGCTGGCATCTGATGGGGACCCTGGGCCAGGCACAGGTGTTGCTGGCTAGTGTGAAGCACATAGCCAGTGATTTTCTAATTAACCACCAGATGTAAAAGTTTGTGAGTGATTTCCTTGTGTTAATAAGTTAGAACAGTCTTTTCTACAGTAGTACCACTCATCCATTTTCCTCTAGTACATGTTTTTTAAAGTTGAATTTATTGACTTTAATACATTAAAATTCACCCTTTCACATGTACGTGTATAATTTAGCAAGTCAGATAATCAGCACCACATTCAAGATAGTTCAGAAAATTCTCTGTGCTTGGCATTTTTTACCTGTATTTTTTCAAATATTTGTAGACTCACAGGAAGTTGCAAAAACAGGACAGAGAGATCCATACATTTTTCATACAACTATCCTCAATGACATCTTACCCAACTATAGTGCAATATCAAACCAGTGAAATGACATTGGTAGTACACCATTTGTTGAACTCAGACCTTATTCAGATTTCAGAGTTCTTCTATGCACTCATTTGTATGTGCATGTTTGTATGTATAGTTTTATGCAATTTTGTTCCATGCATAGTTATGCAAAATCACCATCATAAAGAAACTCCGGCGCTACTCCTTCCGTAGCACCTGCTGCTCTCCAGCCTGCCATCTCCTCCTCCCGGCCATCCCTATCCCCCGGCAACCATTAATCTGCCCCTTTCCCCTTTTCATAGGCTTTTTTGTTAAATTGCATTTTTAATTAGAAAATAAATCAATGAATATATTCATATCAGAAAAATCAAAACTATTCTTCCAAATATCTGAACTCCTCGAGACTCCTTCCTCCGCTCAGTGCCTTTTCGGAGAGTAACCACTGTTAAGGTTTGTTAAGGGTTGAGAATCTGCATGGAACAAAAGGCAGAGGAAGGGGTGGTTCACTCCCTTCCTGCCCGCCTGCTTGAGTTGGGGTATCAGTCTTCTCCTGCTCTTGGACTGGGCCTGGGGTCATTGGCTGTCCTGGTTCTCTGGCCTTCGGACTAAGACTAGAATTGCATCACTGGCTCTCCTGGGTTTCCAGCTTCTAGATAGCAGATTGTGGGGCTTTTCAGCCTCCCTAATCATGTGAGCCAATTCCTTGTCATAAATCTCTGTACCTCTGTCTCTGTGTCTTATTGGCTCCATTTCTCTGGAGAACTCCGATTTACCCACATGTGCTGCCTACACTGCCTGCATCTGCACCTTTACAAATAGGCGGTTGGGTGTGCGTGTTCAACACGTACAATGGCGCCTACATAGTGTTCCACAGCTTGTTTTTTTTTTACTTAACTATATGTCTTGGATAATGTTCTATATCCACATATTTATCCGTACTTCATTTAAAAGAAATTTCTGCATTGCATTCCACACTATGGCTGTCCTATAATTTAGTTAACCAATCCCTTGCTGGTGGCTGCATCCGCCAGCCTTTGTGTGCACAGGCAACACTTAAGTTGAGAGCAGTGTCAGCCTCTAGAGTGGAGGAAGAGGGATAAAGCTCTAGCTGATAGACAATTTCCCAGAACCCCCGCATGGCGGCGAGTTGGCCATGTGAATGTCATCTGGGTGTGTTCGTTCTGGAGGCTGATGACTGCTGGGCTTGAGGATTTTGGCAGCCCCTTTTAGCTCCAAGGGTTTGAGAGTCTCCACCTAAGCCAAGGTCATGTCACACCACCAATATTGCTTCTCTGGTCCACACACTCCCACTCCCGGGCCCCCAGTCTGGCTCACCCAATTCTTTAGGTTCCATGAAAAAAAGGAGCCTGGGGGCCCTTCTATTTTGGGGAAGCCATGTATTGTTTTGATCAAGGCTGTTTTGACTTAATGCTTCCCAGCCCCTGAGAGACTACATGCCACCAGAGACGCCTGCATAATAGATATGATGTAGCTAAAAAATAATCAAGCTCTTCTTCAGCAGCAGGGGTGGCAATGAGCCCATTTCCTTCTAAGAGAACTAAGGTCCAGAGAGGGGAAGTAATTCACCCAAGGGCATACAGCTGGATTGGTAGCCCAAAAAAGAACTTTGTGTTTGGAGCCAGCAAGCAGTGCCTTTTTTCAGACTGTGCATGTTCCGTGGGGGTGTGACTACGTAGTGGGGTGTTGGAGCAACACAGGGTGGAGTTGTTAGCCCCGTGTCAGACCCTCTCTTAGCCTCAGCTCCTGCCTGGATGAACTCTTTAGAACCTGGAGAGTCTTACTGCAGAGCCCTGCCTACCCCAATCCAACCAGTGCCATAAGCATTTTACTCATCAGCTCCCCCACTCCTAAGAGCCTACATATTGGTAAGGAGGGAAGTGGTAGTTAAGAGAAGAAGGAAATTAAGAAACTGTTAGTATTTCCACAGCATTTTTTTGCTCTCATAGTGTTTTCCAGTTTTATTTTCTCATCACATGGGTACAAAGAGCAAACTCTAAGTTTCATATTGCACAAGTGGGGAGGCTGAGGTGCACTGAGTGAGGGGTTTGCCTTAGCTCATGGATGCATCAAATTCGTTAGAGAGTCCATACAGGGACCCTGGTTTCCTGATTCCCAGCTAAAGCTTCCTCCTGACCTGGCTGCCAGGGCCTTGTGTTCGGAGTCCCATGAGTGCCTGTGGCCACCTCAGAAGAGATTTGGCATATGAGCCCCACTCTGTCCTGCCTTGTATGAGCAGAAGCCATATGAACCCGAGGCTCTATGACCCTGGAAGAATGAGGACCATTCAAGCTAACAGAATCCAGATGCTCAGGGCCCAGATGTGGGAACCCACAGTCGTTGGCCAGACCAAGTATGGAGCAATCTCATGGCCTAGGAAACACGCAGTGGGGAGTCAAAGAGCAGAAGCCCGTAGGCAGAGAGGGCTCTAGAGATAAGAATGAGAGGATGAAGACAGAGTGGGGGACCCCTTTTTTCTTAGCCGAGATCAAGGTAGGCATGCTTTAAATGGTAGGAAGGTGCTGCGTGTGGTGGTCACGGGAGTCTTTAGGGGGCTTTAAGAAAGAGGTGGAACCCCGAGTGGGTCTTGAAGGAGGAGGAGGGTACCTTGGGCAGGGACCTGATGGCAGCCAAACCACAAAAGCATAACAGCAGAAGCTGGTCTGAAGGCCCAGGGGAGCCCTGCTTGCTGAAGTAGATGTTCGCGTGAGGGGAAAATGGGAAGTAAGATTGTGTGGGGGTGGTGTCGTCCCAAGATGGCTGCAATCCTGTCTCCTATCCCACATGGGCTTATGATAATGTGACTAGACATTGCTCCTGTGACACGGAGGGGCCAAGGTCCTCTCCCCTAAAGATGGAAAGGCTCACGTCCATGGCGGAAGTGAAGCTAGGTGGCTTCGG